>CAUHTR010005744.1:0-22086 GCA_959609185.1 Schmidtea polychroa | reverse complement strand
AGGATACTTTTAAGTTCTGTTTCGATTTTACCTTGATTTATTTTAGTATTAGATTTGAAGTTTTGTCCTTATGTTTGGCAAATTTGTGTTATGTTGATTACCTAACCAATGCAGCAGTAGTAATAATTCAAATTATAATCCGGTTTAGGACAATAGATTATCAGCTCAAACCATTTTCATAAAAAAACGACATTTCCATCATAAAATTTCCAAATCTTATTCTTTTTATTTTTTTTTTCAAATAATTTAGCATGCAAAAAATTACTTTCAAAAATAAAATAATTATTTCCTTTTATTTAAACTAATTAATAATTGAAAACGGAAATGCTGAAAATTCGTGTTGATTGAAAAACAAATTTTCATATGTAATTTGATATGAAAATAAAATAAATTTCACATTTTTGTTTAAACATAAATTTGCTTTTAATGAAACGAAAATTTAGTTATCAACTAATTAAATTGGAAAAATTTTAAACGTTGTCATGATTATCAATATTATTTTAAATTGAATATTTGTGTAATAATTTCTGCTTTTGTTATACTTATTAGGTTATTCAATCATAATTTAGTATATTAATATTCTAATTTATGGTTGTAGATTTTCTAAATGGAAAACAATACTAAAAGAGCAAAAAAAATACAATTATCAAGAAAAAATATTTTCGATTTAAGTAAAAAGTTAGTAATGGAATTATCCAAGCCTCAATTGATTCAATTAATGGGGACTATTGCTTGCCAATTGGCTGGAAGTACTAATAATCACGTAGAAAACACCGAAACATTTGCAGAATCGTTAGAATTAGACACTAGTTTTTCGGAATTACAAGAAGTTATATAACTATTTTGCCAAAATTAGAAAATCATAACATTTTCAATAGCTTCCGAATAGTAATCAGAGTTATTCTAATCTGTACAGAAAAAATGATGATTCAAAAACGAAATCTCTACAATCAAATATCAAATCAACTAGACAGTTAAACAGTACTACCAAGAAAATAATTAACCGACAATGTGGTAAACATCACAGTTTGATAGATGAAAAGGAAATGTTTCAAATGCGTTCAAATTTTTATATCCCTCGAATTTTTAATGATATTAAGGAAAACATTGCAAGTGAAAAATTTATATTTCCGTTAATTTTTAAAATTGATAAATTTCATTAGTGAGCGTTCGTAAATTACGTAATGCTTTTGGGATGGAAGGGGTCTTTGAATTTGTTGCGGAGTGTTACAAATGCGCGAGACAGAGGGGGTCATAAGATGTCACTTTTGGTATTATGTAACTTACGAATGCTCTGGTTAATAATGAATTACGGACGAATTCACATACACGAATATGCAATGCACACATTACTTCGTTTTGATTTGCTGAGGGTAAAGATCGATTTGATGACTCATCATATTGAATAATGTTTAAGCATTTTATTTATTTATAGGCATTTGGTTCTCATCTTGACTATATTCATTGATATCTTTTCTTTATTTTAGGTTGCAAATTGAATTGCAAATTGAATTAAAGGATTAATAATCAAACTATTACAATTGCTATATTCTAGATAATTTTTTTTTGAAGTGCTTAATTAATGAATAAAGGTGTAGATTTTAGGGCAACTTAAGGTCATAGAAATATTTGCAGTCCTAAAGAGGACCTATACACACATTCACAATAAAATATTTAGGACTCTGAAGAGAACCGGCTCAATAAAAATAAACATAATTATGAGAACCGATACGCATTAAAAGGACTATTATATTAGTTACAACTAAGATTTGTGTCCCTAAAGAGGGCCGGTGCTTCGTTCTCATCTCTTTTCGAAATTGTTGAGAAACTGTGTCAAAACTGGAAAAACTGAGCAGAAAATTATATAAAAATAAATCGAATAAATTATTACCATTAATCATTATCATTCGTCTGCAGATAATTCATCATTCGGCAAAATATTATTTAATTCATTATCTAAAACATTATAATGCCCATATGCGAAGCTCTTATTCTCTTCAACTCTAACCCTTTTATCATTGTTATTTGTTAGGGCTACTTTCTTTGTTCGAAATGTAAATAATTGATGGTTTCGTGTACCAAAACGAAATTGATTCACCTTCGGTATACGCATTTCAAGGTAACAATCCACATATGATTGATGTGTGATTTTTGTTCCCTTTAATGATAAACCTTTTGCTTTATTTAGAGCAGACCTGTCCAAACCGCGGCTCGCGAAGTTCTTTTGTGTGGCCCGCAAACTTCTCTATAATTTGATACCATCTTATTTACGTAAATACTTTTATTGCTACGAAAAACTTATATTAATATTAAAATATAATACAATGTTATGAAACTTTTTTCTTCCAAATGAAGACTTCACGTGGCGTTTGCGTCTCTCTTTGCGAACGAACTCTACTGGTCGTGAAGTTATACGGAAGGACATCAGTAAAAAAAGATGTAAAATGCGTTATTGCCGCGGATTGTAAACTTTTCTTCAATCTATACTTAGCGGACAATTTTTTACCATTCTTTATTCTGTTTATTTACTCGATATTACTAAATAAGTAAACACTGTTCGGCCAAATATTTACGACACAAATTACTACCCGCTTATAAGTTGGTATATGGCCCACATAATGTACAACTCATAAATCGCGACAGGTTGTATATGTTTATGATCATCGAGAAGTAATATGTAAACCCTCTACTCAATTTATATATTGCCTGTGATTCAAATATATATATATATATATATATATATATATATATATATATATATATATATATATATATGCTGTGTCTTCATTGCACATTTTATTTGTATTATTATAACAACACATATATTATTATTTGAATGTTTTGCGAAAATGAATGGGTCGCCCAAACCGGGATATATTTAGTAATTTGTTAATAGAAAAAATAGACAATCAGTCAAATTTGGCATAATTTATATATATATATATATATATATATATATATATATATATATATATATATATATATATATATATATATATATATATATATATATACAAATGCGGATTATGTATTACGAGGGTGTGGGGTTGTTTTCAACTTTAATCAATATTATAACTGCAAGTATTAATTAATTTCAGACTATATTCCATTATACTGATATTAACAATGCCATACAATAGCTTTGTATTCTTTATTTTTAGAAACCCATGTCTGAGAAGAGAAGAAATATCGAAAATGAAAATCGAACGTACAATATCAGGTGGGAATCGGACTATTTCATTATAAACAATAAAAATAAAATTCAATGCATAATTTGTATGCAAGTTTTGTCGGCGTGTAAGGAGTATAACGTTAAAAGGCACTATGTATCACTTCATAGCGAAAAATTTGACTCGTATATCGGAGAATCCAGAACATCGATCATTGAAAAGTATAAAAAAGACGTGATGCACCAAACCACATTTTTTATGAAACTCAACACCACAGAAACGGAAAGCCTTGCTGCTTCATATTCAGTGGCATTGGAGTTAGCAAAGTCCAAGAAATCATATAGTGATGGTCTTTTAATAAAGAAATGTGCAATTGAAATGGCCAAACAATTTAATGAGCCGAAAATAGCAGAAAAATTCAACACCGTGGCATTATCTCATCAAACCATGGCCAGGAGAGTGGATGATATGAACCAACATGTTTCCAAAAAGCTGCTGCAAATGATAGAAAAATATAGATATTTTTCCCTGTGTTTGGATGAGAGCGTTGATTTGACAGATATTAGCCAGCTTTTAATATTTGTTCGTACTATTCAAAATGATTTCACTGTCAACGAAGAGCTCCTTAGCCTAGAATCTCTGTATGATACCACCAAACGGAGCGACATTTTTGAAGCTGTCCATAAAAATGTTATGCTATATGGAGGATTCGATAAGTGTTCATGTATTATTACAGATGGGGCCAAAGCTATGATTGGAACAGAAATTGGCTTTTGCGGATTATTGAAGAAAAATAACATTAAATGTCCAACTCTGCACTGTATAATCCACCAGGAAGCACTGTGCGGAAAAAATTTACGACAAGCCCATGCTATGAAAGTAGCAATAAAAATAACAAATATGATACGAGGCGGTAACAGATCCTTCACCCATCGTAAGTTTCGGAGTTTTTTAGAGGAAATGGATGCTGCATATGGTGATTTGACACTTCACACAGATATTCGCTGGCTGAGTGCTGGAAAATGTTTAGAACGTTTTTTTTTGCTATACGAAAAGAAATACCAATATTTCTCCAAAATGAAGTAAAGTCTGATACCGAAGAACTTGCTTGTCAAATGCAGGATCCTATATTTTTAGCTGACCTTGCATTTATAACTGACATGACCAACCACTTAAACGAGCTGAACTTAAAACTACAAGGTAAGGGGCAGAATATCGCAAACCTTTATTGCTATTGCAAAGGTTTCAAGAGTAAATTGCAGTTATTCAAATCAACATTGAGCAATAATGATTTTACTTTCTTCCCTAATTGCAAGGCGCATTTTGAAGATATGAATAATTCCGAGGTCACAATATTTTAACTCACGTGGAATATATTGATGGGATAATCGCGGAATTCGAAAGCCGATTTATCGATTTCGGAAAATTTGAACGAGAAATTTTACTTTTTAGTCAGCTTTTAACTATTAGTATTGCAAATGTGCCGTCCGATTTGCAGTTAGAATTATGTGAGTTGCAAACTGATCCCCAGTTTACCAATAAATGTGAAACAGAGGAAGACTTTTTCAAACTATTATCCGAAGTAAGATATCCCAAATTGCGTGACTTTGGTCTTAAAATCGGATCAATGCTCGGCAGTACTTATCTTTGTGAGAGTACTTTTACCACTATGAAGTTTATTAAATCAAAGCATAGAAGTTCCATGACTGATAAATCGCTATCAAATTTACTCCGTTTGGCAACCACAAACATTGAAATTGATATCGATACACTGGTAAACGATGCAAAGCTACCGAAAATCTCTCATTGAAATATAACATTTTTTCATTTCTTGACAATATCTATATCTAATATCAAATATTTACCATATAATATTTCTTAAACATTATTAACATAACATAATATCATTTTTTAATTTTGGTGTGCGGTCCTAAGACAGGCCGTGCAGACAGAAATATCCAATGAATTCAAAACAAGCGCCAGAGTATACATTAGTAACAACTGAAGGTGTTGAGTCCAAAATTTTCCGTACAGGCAAGCGTTTTGCTATCCTTAGCCATTTATTTTAGATAAAAATTCTTTGCATTGTGTGCGGCCCCCGAATAGTTTTTTTTTGCATTGCGGCCCTCTGGTTTCCCGAGGTTGGACAGCCCTGATTTAGAGTATCATTATCACTAGTGAGCAAACTATAGCATTTGGGCCTGAGGAATACCCATTCATTTTATGATTTGCCTTTGTTTTCGTCCTTGAATTTCCCAATTACAGAATTCAAATTTCGTGAATATAATGGATCTGTAGGATCGTAGTTGCTGGTGTCTGACAATCTGTCAGCAATCATTGCAGGAAGTAATTGCGATCGCAATTTGACATATTTACATTTCGAGGAAGAATGAGTCTGTAACTCCGGCTATGATATTTATTTGGCAATTGAACTGTGCTCGATATTTTGACAGTTCAATATATTGTAGTTCATACATTCTAAGTTTAGATAAGTCTAGCACTGTTTGACCAATGTAGCTAGGCCTATCTAAACAAACTACATCTTTATTCGGCAAATTTCAATTAAATCATCATTAATTTTAATTGAACGTCTAAATGATGGTTTTGAAGTGTATTTAACCAATTTTTCGGCATTGTTGCACAATCTCAGATTTATTCTCTTCAGATTCTCACCTGTCTTGCCTTAAACACTATTATTTAAAATTTTATAAAAATCTATCTAAACTATTTTGTGATTCAGCTCGAAGTTGGGTATTTGTGCTGATGTAATCCTTCATTATCGGCTTTTGTGTAAATTTTATTGCCCGATGTATATTGGCGACTTCCACTCCGATGGCCATATATAATTTCAAAAATCTCCAATGAATAACAATTAGTTTTCGCATGATGAGTTAATAATAATTTGGGTACAGTGGAATCTAGTGGACACCTTTTTTCTGCTGCGACTGGAAAATCGTCTAATAGATCGTGAATATTAAATGGGATGACTAAATCAACTTTCATGTGTATCCATAAGATAAATTTTCTAGTTTTGAACTAATACAGTACACTAAACTGGATAATAATTCCACTTCATTATATATCCACTCAAAATCGCTACATGGTAAGTACTGGCTTAACGTCCACCCGCACGGGTTGTTTATATCGATATAAAGCAACTCTGTGTCATCATATGTTACAGCGAAGAGTTTATTTGCAAATGTGACACCACCACGAATTATACATCTCCATGTCCATCAGTAATTCCACTGGTTCTTTTAAGGTCATGAGCGCAGATGCCCAAGACATTCCAGGGATTCCAAAAAAGTTGAGTGGCTCGAGTCCATTATGCGCTTTCGATCTGGTTCGAAATTGTTGAAAGAAATCGGCAAGTAAAAACACATCAAGTTTTAAATAAATTTGTAAATAATCCATTAGAGTTTCGCAACTTGTTTCTTGTCATATTTGTTGCGCTATTACATACTCTTCATTTGTAACGCCTTCCCAAATAGCGGGAAATTCATAAGTTGTTTCTAATATTTCCTCACTTGTGGCAAAATCATAAGGAAATCTTCCTCTGCTGTTTATTAGGGTTCCAGTATTGAACACTGAACGGATCAATGGTAATTCGTTCAATGTTTTTACTGCGTTGTGTAATGAAGTATTGACAAATTGATGAGTCAAAAAATCTTTTTGTAAATTTACCCAGCCATGCTATCAACGTTAAAAATTTCTCTGTGCTTGTTGGTATGCAGCTGAGACTCTAATGAGGAAATTGATTGAGCCCATATCTCAAAAATAGGATTGACAGACCGGTCTATGATATGACGGAATTATGACATTTTGATCAATATGCGAATGACAAGCGTTTTGTTGGTACTGCCCTCTGTTTTTGAGAGTTAAGGGTCAGGTGAGCTGCTGCCTCACAACTACTCCCACTAAATTTCTGACTGGTCCTCGATTGCCGTTAGGAGGTCTTTCTTGCCCGTTTTTTCGCATTTCTTTCGACCTTGGAGAAATTTCGCCTCTTAGGTTTGGGAAATGCAGGTTGTAAGGTATGCATGCTCAAACCAGAATATACTTCCATTTATTAATTTCTCAAACAGTGAACCATATTATTATCGTAATTATACTTGTAAGGTGTTTTCAGCTGAGAATTGAATATTTCAATGATTTATTAAGATTTATTTTAAATGATAAATTATTGACGATTAAAATAACTTAAAATAATTATTAAATTGAAATTTTTAAATTGTAAAATTAAACAATCTTTTTATTAATAAATCATTTTTAAATGGTTTTTTTAAAATAATTTATTCAACGCTGAAAATTTGTTTGGAAAGTATACAATATTTCATTAAATAAATACTTGGAATTATGACGTTATCTTTTGAACCTGATTTAAAAAATAATTTAGAAGGTGTTTTAGCAGTTTCTAATAATACTGTTAGTTACACTAGCCCCTAGAGAAAATATATTCTAACACCAATGCTAGTACTACTACTATTGACAATAAGCTTAGTAATATTGATAATGAGAATAGTATTAATAATACTAATTATCAGACTACTAATGGTACTATTAACAATAATGATAACTATAGTACTAGTAACAGTGTGAACAACAGAAAAATCAAAAACTGAAAGGCATGACTGTAATTGATCAAACATCCACTGCGTATTTTGGAAGCGTCACTGATTTTGAATTTTACGACGACAGATCTATTTTATCGAGTACTTAGAATTCCCCACCCGCTAATAACAAGTAAATTCGAAATATTGTCTTGTATGAGGTTGGCGTAGTGATGTTGGGTTCATAATGATGATAATTTTTGATCAAACATTATAATAGTCATAAGATTAAGGCTAATTATGCTAATCATACGAACGATAATAATAACAGTAAAACTTATAGGGCTCCCATCTACCTACTACTTTAATATCTATATATTTGTCTTATAAGAACTTTTTTCAATTTTCACCACTGATTTCATGTCAATTGACATTGTATTTATTAAAATGCTTGACTATAAATCAGTAAATATATCAATAATTTGGATTGACCTACATAAATTTGGGCAGACCTTCATAATTTTGAGTTGACATACATAATTTTGGATTGACCTACATAAAAACTTCATGAAAAATCATAAAATTTAGATTGACCCCAATATTTTCCCGTGATCTTTAAAAAAATTTGATGTTTATATGGTAACCACCTGGCTGCCATGGTTACGTGACCTACATAAAAATAATAGTAATCTTAGGGGAAATCAAAAATCCTCAGCAAACCCAGTAGGCCCATATCCCCTTACTTACTTAATACTTACGCATCCACTTTTATTCTATTTCAATTACGAAGCTAAATGCACTGCCACCAAACCTGTCAAGCTAGGGACTATTTTTACCAATTAAATTGATTAGTGTATTTAAATTAATTAATTAGTTATATTTCTTAAATCACATTGTATGCTAACACTCCTAACCCCACTGATTTAAGATTATCATATTCATATTTATCTTTTCATCTGTCTATATTTGTTTCTCTCAAAATTTTTAATTTCTAATATTTTTAATTATTTTTGTTATTTGAAAGGAAAGAACAGCGCCTTGTACACTAAACTAAAATTTAAGAAAGCTCAAAAAATACAAAAAAATAACTATTGTCTTAATTTGATTGAAACGCTTCCCGGTTCCTTTAAAAATTAAGCCCTATTTCTGTACAGAAAATATTTTGAGTGGATTTCATTAAATGAAATAACTATTTTAATTAGTTTTGAGTTTGTGAATATTTGCTTCTTTAAGGTAGCCCATTTATATGGGAAAGAAAGAATTGTCAAGTGGAAATTCACATTCACATTTCATAAACAGTTTATATTATTCACATTTATTTTTCTCACTGAAATTAAATGTGAATATTTTTGCCTGCATTTTTAAATCATGTTTGAAAATTTACTATAGAATTAATTTTCTTGATTATTGACTGACACACTCCACCTTGAGACTCCTACTTTGGCCCACCATAGGCTGATCATAATTTATATCTTATCTGTACCAAATGGGATCAGTGCAAGACCCTAGACCTGAGTAAATGAGAAGTCTTTATTAGCAAATATGTGCAGTAAATTTTAATTAATCACAAAAGGTTCCCTATTTATATCAAACTTAGACTGTTATAATGTTTTTATGATTTTTTAATTCATAAAATCTACTGTGATGTTGCAATAGAATTGAGATTGTGTTTTGTGGCGTATATATGAAGTCGACCAGATAAAGATGGTTAGCAAAATGCAGTTCTAATTTTTGGTTATCTAGTTCATGGACTCTCTAAAGCAAAATTGTTAAAGCTCCAGAAAACCTGATAAACTATTGTTTAAGTAAATTTCAAAGGAAAAGTGGCAGATTGTATGAGGGTATCGTTGAGGAAATTAACCACAAAATAAAGATTAATATTTAATTTCAATTCAAGTACTTCTGAATCGAACTGTTTTCAAAAACTCTACTTTTTTGAAAGTGAGGATATTCAAACAAAATTAAATTTCTTAATTTAATTCACAATTCTTCGTGATCAGTACGACATGTATATTGATCAAGATAAGCGAACTTCAATCGGTTGTACGCCTTATCGCCTTCGTCACACTTGACTGGATATCTGTTATCAAAGTGATTATTTTCAAAATCGATTTTCACATTACTGGTTGCCAAGTTAATATCGGTACTGATTTCACTGAGCCATCAAGCAGTGCATTTTGTCGGAATAGGTTTTCCAAGTTCAAAGTGATGTTTGTAGTAACAATTTTTTACTTGTTCCGACGATTCATCCACGCACCCAAATGGCGCTCTAGACTTCAACAATCTTCAACACGCATCAAAACATCTACTGTTTTCTGCTGATTTTACCAATTGTACAGAGATGGAAGTTCTTTCACTTTCGGTAATCTTATTTTTAATTCCCAAACGACGTCTAATTAAAGTCTCTGAAATCATTTATGTACAAATACTGCTTTAATTGCTGATAACTGTTCTCAGCCAATTCACTACCTTAACCGAATCTTCCATCAGTTCGATTCTTTCAACACCTCATTTGATTGTCTTTTAAGAACTGCTTGAAGTTTAGCGACGTTGATATGTGAATGTTCATCACGTTTTCTGAGGCAAGTTACATTCAAATTACATCCATAATACTATATATAAAACTAAGTTGATAGCATCGCACCATAGAAAACAGCGATTACCGACGTCTACAAACCAGCTTCCTTTAACTGGATCGCCCGATTCGACTCGACTCATCACTTCAGCCAATCTAGATTCGCATTTCACTCCAACGAAATCGTCCTAGTTTTTTCCATCCACAATTGTTTTGATGTAACTGCAAGTCCTTCTGACCCACCCCACAACGAATAATACCAAATAAGCTTACCACAGACAGAAATATAACTTTACCTTCAATTGGATCAACTGCATTGCTTCTAGACCATACCAAGTTACTGCAACTACTGCGTTCCATTTTAAGACCGAAGACCTTCACATCTTCCAGCGATGTATATAATCGTAGTAACCATAAATATGATGAGATAGATGAGAAATACTAGAATAACAGATCATATTTTTTTAATTGCATTAACCTCATTCTCATAAAACAATTGTTTTAAGTAGAATCAAAAATCGTTACACTAGAAAGACTTATTAATATAATTAATTATATGTGTTAAATTATTATAAAGTTATTTATGGTATTTTTTTTCAAAAAGAAAAATAATTTATTAATAACATTTTATTTAAAAACGGGAACGACGCGGACGCTGCGAGGTCGCACCGTTTGCACCAGCCCGTGAGCCGCGGTTAATGAGTTATTGCATTCCTGTTGCGAATGCAAATTTAATTGTAATATTGCATGTAAATTTCTTTTAAATAAAATCGCCATATTCAGCGAGTGGTTATGATTGGCCATTGAGAATCCTGCAGAGAATTTAGAGGGTTCCTCCAAGGAATTCTCGAGAAATTATTATTTTTTTCCTTTTCCAGGGAAATAAATTTGGTTTTAATTGTCAAAAAATATACTATATTTTTATATCAATACAATATTTATAAATATATATGCGTACAAATTTTATTAAAAAATCTGTTTCAGAATAAATGTTACTAATTATATAAGCAATGTTAACATCATTACGAAAAAAAACGAAACAAGCAATCAAAGAATGCGAAAATTTATTAGGTTATTATTAGGTAATAAAACAAAAAAAAACAATTACGAATATTTTTGAGAAATTATTTGCGACTGTTTTTCATAAGGCAACTAAAATAATGTCACAAAAAAAGCTGTACAAAAATGCTATTCTTTAGAACTCTTATTTTTGTTTTTAAGTGCTATGCATATTTTTTCTTGCATACTTAATAATTTGTGTCCAAGAAGAAAAATCGCAAGCAGTTTTTTCAAGCTTACTGTGTGCCTTTACATTTTTGAAATTATTTGACTATGGAGGGGGGGATATTCGAATATCAAATAGTCAAAAAACACACAAATATATTGGAATTGGAATGTCTACTCGCTCGATTGTCTTTCTTTTTTAAAAAGTTATTTTTTAAACAAATGAATTTAAAAAAGATATAAATAATATGTATTTATTTATTGAATTAAATTTGATTTCAAAATTTTTGTTAAAAACATGTTATTTTATTTCCAAATTATAATTTTTTTCTCTTGAAATTGTATTTATTAAAAATCTAGACAATGAATCAGTAAATATATCGATGATTTTGATATTCACGAATGTCCAGCACTGCCTTTTTCAAGTGAATTTGATCAAATTTAATAAATATAATGTCAATGGAAAAGAAATTAGTGGCGAAATTGGAAAAATAAATTTTTTCCCCTGAATCAAAATTTTAAGAATATTCCCAGTAAAAGATACCCTAAGAACATCTCTCAATTTATCTTAATTAAAAAATCGATTTTTATTGTTAGATGACAATCAATCAATAAATTTCTTAAGAATAGTCGCACATATTTTGCATTTTTGTTGATAAAAAGACATTAAAAATTTTACCGAATAAATTGTAATTAATCAGTCATCATTATTTAGCATTCCTGGAAACTCCATTAACAGATTTCATTGATTCATCTTCTCAGAACTTTAATAACACAGACATTAAGGAATGTCTATCAGATTCTTTATTTTATAACAAAGATATTTTTTATGGTGATATTTTCTATTCAGAACTGTCTAACAATGAGAAAAGCAAAAAAAATGATAATTGCAGTTTGAACTTAACGTCAAATTTAGGTGATATTCCTATAAATTTTAATCCTCAATCACGTAATGTCGAGATTGAACCGAGGGCAATTTATAATAGTGAAACTGAGGAAAGTATAACATTGCCTCAGTGTGATTCATTTTCGGATTTATTGCCTATTCAATGCGTTGCCTGGCGCCCTGCAAGTCCATATTGCCGCCATATTTCCGGTATATACCGGTCTTGTAAATCTACCGATATCACCAGAAGACTTAATCCCATTCGTTGGCCACCGAAATCCAGAACCCGTAAAAAATCCAAGATTGATAAGTTAGAAGAGACAAATAATTTAGTTAACATTGAATTTGTATCTCAAGTTCAATGCAGCTCTATAAATAACTGTAGGAACTTGGAGAACAACATTCACCAGATTCCGAATGTGGCGGATGATATAGTTAAGGTAAAAGATTTGAGTAAGTTAGTCAATGAGCGTATTAGGAAGTGCTGGATGTGCACTTATAGTAACTGTCGGCATCTGAATTCAACCAAATATGCTACTTGCGTTATTTGTTTTAATCCGCGTTGGAATTACCATAGCCGATTTTCCCGGGATTTCCTTTGTTCCGGTTGCGGATATGTTAATTATAAGACTCGAATGTATTGTAAAAAATGTAAATTCAAGTTTCCTAAAAGATTAGAAAGAATTAATATGAGGCCTTTTATCAAAAATTCAATTGGTACTCCTATCCGCATCTAACGGGCATTAGAATACAGATTCAGAATTTTCCCCCTTTCATGATAAATGTTCCCAGGAAATTATTTTGTTAGCTCTCGATGCATTTTATTTCATTTGATATGTAATTATTATTTTATTTCTTTTATGCAAATATAAAACCTTTGATTTATTTTTAAATAAAAGATTAATTTTATTTCTATGAATATTTTTGGTGAATTTAACCTATTGTTTGTTCTCGTAAGAAAATGTTACCAACCCTCTATGTTCTTGTTGCAGGTACCCTTATATGAACAATGCACAGGTCAAAATAATTAACTCCATATTTGAATAGTTTAAGATTTGAACTAATGTAACTTCAAAATGAATAATAGTGGCCAGAGTCGTACAAATTTAGCTACCAGGTCCCATAGCCTTGGAAAATATATAATTCGTAAGTGACAATCACTCAGCAACTTCTCAAAGAAAATGAAATGTTTACGGCGTTTCTCAGTTCTCAATATATTGCATATTTCAGAAGCGGTTAAGTTAGCCTACAAATTAAAAAAATATATGTAACATTGAAATACTATGAAGATTCTGTGAATTTGTCATTGATCGAATTAAAGTCTATGAATATTCCAATCATCAGCTATTCTTCTCACAAGAAGCTGGTCTATATTAATCCTTACAATTTTCATTTCTATTCTGAAATAATTCAATTCTTCATCCATCAACTGACATTTGCCTTAGTAGATAAAGATCCTATAGGAAACCTCGACTCTCACAAAGTTTTCTGGTCGAATAAGGGGTACCTTTTTTGACAACACAAATGCAGTCAAATTGATCAAGTCGCAATATTCAAGGTTATTGTTCATATAACAAAAGAAGGTTGTTGCTGTGAATAAAATGTCAAATCAATAAGAATCTAAGTAGCAATGAAAATATATTCATCAACAATCGAAATTCCCGTTTTTATGATGCCTTTGAAGAAATTGAATATAAAAAAGCTGGTTTGTAAATATTTCAATACAGGGATATAAAATGGATGAGAAAGATGTCATATCACCAATTTGGAGAGTAGATAGCGCTTGAATTTCTCTGGAATTTTAATAAATGTTTTATTTTTAATGTCTTTTAATATGATTTTGTTAATGGTAGAATAGGTTTTCTTAAGTATAGATGTATAATTGGCATTTTTTAAATGTTGGAAGTGTGTGTATGTATAGGTGGCTTAAAAGACGGTGTTTAAGGTGTTATAAGTGCAAATATGAAATAAATAACGGTGTCATTATATAGATAAATAAATTTTAACTATACAATGTTTGAGTGAAAATATATTTAATTGTTTAAAATGGTGTGTAAATTCAAAAAATAGTGTACAAAAATGAAATTTAAAAATTTTGATTACGTTATAGAGAATTTAATTTCAAGCAATAAAGTCTTTGAAATTCTTATAAAAAATTAAAATTGATGAAGTTATTAATGATTTAAACAAAATTAAAATATTTTGTAATCGAAGATTAAAACGAAAATAAAATATTGCGTAATCGACGATTAAAAAAATTAAATTATTATGTTATCACTAATTTACACAAAATTCGAAAATATTTATGGAGGGGATGTTGTCAAAAAAAAAGGTATCCCCTTATTCGACCAAAAAAAGTAGTATCTGGAGTGGACATATCTATCTGCTTGCCTTGACCGTAAGAAGTTAGGTTATGATTTTAAACTTTCTAAAATATCATTAGAAACTACATTGTATTTCTGGTTTATTTGAACGTTTATTTGAAATTCGTTTTTCTCTATCACGCCTGGTTCTCAAAACAGATACCAAAGAAACAAGTGTAATCGAATATCTATGTTATTATGCGTCTACCAATTGAGTAAAGTTAAGTAAATGATATGTACATAGTGGAGATGCAGAGGTAGGAAGGGGGTTTTGTTTGGTTATTTTATTGTACAACGCGTTGTATTTGATAAAAACTGCTTATAATATAAAAAATAATCAATAAATTATATAAGATACATACAAACTCACATGTATGCTAAAGATTCAATAGTAGTTACACCTGCCTATTTATTATTGGATTCTAGAAATGTAGAAAAATAAAAACATGAAACATAAAAACATGGTGAGTGAAATTTCTATAATAAATTAAAATGCAGACAAGAGATAAAATTCACCACATGAAAAAGATCATATTTGCATTCAAATTCACGAACTTGTGAAGGATACGGACTTTGCTAGGAAGTTTTAAAACCAGAAATTGAAACATTTTTGTCGTAAAGAGAAGACTTCAAATTAAAATTAGATTGCAACAAATATTATTGAATTTCATTGTCTAATGGATTGAAAATAGAAACATAAAATCACAATTTGGATTTTAAAGACATTTTAAAATGTAATTCATATTCAGATTTGGCTTACAATCATAAATGCATCGACATCCTTTAGAGCAACACCATCGACAGCTACATGTAAGACCCCTGCATGGGATTTGTTCTTTGAGGAAGCCTGATGACAAATAAAAAATAATTCATAAAAAGAGAGAAATCTTCCTTACAGAATACTTTACAACCTTCGCAACTTTCACGGATCACATAAATGAGGTATATGAAGAATACTATTGTTGACATTAATCCTAACTCTTTTCACCAACTAGTTGAATTAGAAAATAGAATTTTAACAATATCATTTTCAAGTGATTCTAGAAAGTTCAGAATAATTTAAATTTTGAATAAATCTGAATAAATAAAATTAATTTACATTTTAACTTCATTTGGGACAGTTTGGCAGCTGTATAATATGAAATAAAGCCTTTTTATGAATTTTCCCAATTTTTAAGTCCTGTAAAACATTTTAAGATTATCAATTTCTTTTATCTCCATTTCAAACTATAAATCAATATTTTAATTTTTGATAAAGTTTTGTTTAAGTGTTTGAAAAAGGAAAAGTTAAAAATTCGTGTTATATAAAGAACGATATTGATTTATAGTCTGAAATAAAAATAAAAGAAATAGGATAATTAAAATATTCAATCAAATTTTTATTTTTGACTTTGATAGAAAATAAAACCTATTATTATTAAATGATAACAAATAAATAAAATTCATTACAAATAAAATATCAAAATTGGTTATCATAGAGTCAGTAATAATATTTGACTGTAAACTTTCCTTTTTAAAAGTATCTAATTTTTTATTCTTTCTTTTTCTGATTTCAAATTTTGAGAAAGCTTTGTTATAGCATTATGAGCCATCCATAAATGACGTCACTCATCTATAGCTCTTTTTACCCCCCCCCCCCCCCACTCATAAAGAGCAATACTTCCCTCAAATATTACATCGCAAGGCTCTGCAATCCCAAACCCCCAAATATTTGATAAAAAATTCAGTGATCAGAGCTATTAAAATCTAAAGTATGACAGAGAAGCGTAATGAAATGTAAATAATAACAAATTTAAGTACGAAAAAAATCCTTATTATTAGTGTCGTTTAATTGTGGTAACAATTACTGTTCTTAAATTAAGTGTTGGCTTTTTATGTAATGTCACGTTTTTTAAAATATCTCCTTCGTCACAAGGTGCCATATATGTGTCATCCCCTCCCTAGGCGCGTGACGTAACTGATGGACTTTAAAGAACTTTATGGACAATAAATTATAAACTTTTTAACTTCATTTATATATATTTCTCCTGTAATTTGCATTTAGTTTAACTTTTTTCTTTGAGATAATATTCATCATCTATTGTATTTTAAAACTGTTTTCCTTTTTTTTTAATAATTTAGGATAAACAAATTTCAACAGGAAGCCATTCAAATATTTTGATAGATGTCATGAATCTCTCACATATATTTTGATTTTAGAATTCATTCCCCGCATGATCTGATCAGGTTCCTATTTATTATGTATAAATGTCATTCTCTGTGATATAAGTAAGCGAATCTAATTCGTATGGAGTCAATTACACTTATTTGGCATATAAATAGTGGGTTTTAGTTTTTTACTATATATTCCAATAGCATGTTGTGATCGCGTAACTCCAAAAGGAAAATGCCACCCACTGCCTCCACTAAACTCCCCTTTAAAATTAATTTTTCTTTTTGATTTTACAGAAATCTTCTCAGTGGATTTCAAAGATTTATAGCTCATTTGATTGGCAACAACTTCCTCTTTAAATCTATGCTAAAGTTTTACTGGAAAAAAACTCCTTGTCATCAGCCTAATATAAAGTCAATAACAAGAGAAGCAATAATAAACGAAAGATTTGATCAAGGATAAACTAAATGTCCTATTTATGGGTCACTGTTTTCAATTAATAAACAGTGCAGAAAAGGCTTAACTATTTATTTAAATTGTGTTTTTATCGAATAGTTTTTATCAAATTAATACTAATTTGCAAATTTTGATAATCTCTTCAATATAATGATAATATTTTAAAATTATTTTCCTTCGAACTTATTTGAGTATTGTCGATCTTTGTCGTAGTATAAGTCCGCAACCATATCCCACCATTCAATTAAACAGGATCTCTTTGGAATTTTTATTGTATGAAATTATACTATTTGTCACTGCATTTAGATAGTTTTTATGGTACTGAAGCCAACCTTGATATTGTTGGGTTTTTAATGCAAGTCGGTGCTACGATCTGACTCCTTTGTGTTCTTTTCCAAATGAATAAATAAACAAATAACCCAACACAAAATCTTTATTGACACTGATGCAGTTACACTTTTACACTTGTATTAGTTTACTCACACTTGATACAATCAGGTTTTGTCTGCACTTTTCAATTGCCAACAAATCTCACGCAGGGGTAGATCTTCCAACGGGAGATATCCCTTTCTGGTACGTTCGATTTTTTTTAAATGGTTTACTTTCGACTAACTTTAATATTTCCTTTTTCCCTCTCGTCAACTTCTGTTTTCTTTTCTTCGACCAACTGGCATTTTGTTTTCTTGTCAGTTGCTTTTATACTCGCTTGTTAATTGATTTTATTTTTGCCAATTATTTTTGGTTCTATTTCCCCCGGGCTTCCTCTTGGAGGTCTAATTTAATTGAAGGGAATTTGCTCATTCCCTTTGACGGCGCTTTTTATCCGGCTAAATTAATTGCCTTCCCGAAATTGGATTTCTCAATTCGCTCGGGTTTTCCATTGTATCGGGTTTCCCATTAGCTCGGGTTCTCCATTAGCTCGGGTTTCCCATTAGCTCGGGTTTTCCATTAGTTAATTAATTTTTATTAATTTTTGTTTTTTGTAATTTATTCCTTTTAGGGACCCCCCATTGATTTTATTTTATTATAGCTGAACTCGTCTCATTATTTAGCATCCGCCCATACCAGTTTCCCCCAGAAAATATTCATTTTTTAAAATTTTTGATTTTTAATTAATATTTTGTACTTTAAATTTTTATTTTGAATTTGGTGTTTTTATCAATTTTCACCTCATTTTTGTGCCTCTCTTGTTGAACCCCAACATATCTCCCCCCTTTTATTTAGATTCGACCTCGAATCTGCATGTATATAATAAGTCTAATTTACCATACAGTAATAACAATAATAATAATAATCATAATAATAATAATAATAAAATGGATTGCTATCTACCTATTTTAGCTATTGCCTTTGCCAATGATTTTAAATCTGAGGTATTTTATTTTGAAATTTCCTTATTCGACTCCCCCTATCATCCTCACACTACTTAATATAAATGATAATGTTAATACTAATAACAATAATAATGACGATAATAATACTACCGATAATAATAATAATAATAATTCCTACCGATAACAATAATAACGATAATAACAATAATAACAATAATAACAATAATAATACTAATAATAATAATAACAATAATAATAATAATAACAACAATAGCAATAATAATTATTATTATATTATGATTTTTTTTTTGTTTTGAATAATAATGATAATAATAATACTGATAATAATTCCTAATGATCACAATAATAAGGATAATAACAATAATAATAATAGTAATAATAATAATAATAATAATAATAATAATAATAATAATAATAATAATAATAATAATAACAATAATACTAATAACAATATTATTAATAATAATAATAATAATAATAATAATAATAATAATATCAATTTTTTTGCAATTTTTTGTAGATTGTCGAATCAATTTAGGTAGATCAAATAATATAATCAATAATTGTCATTTTATCGAGTTAAACCAATAAATAGTTGAAAATAATTTAATCACTAATATATTCCAGTTCGGTCAATTTACAATCAATGAATTTTTAAAATGGTCAGTAACAATTTCCCCGTTGAATCTAACACTGGTAATTGAGTTACTGTCTCTGCCATTGGAGGCGGCTTTGACGAGTTGATTTATGGTAATAAATTCATGGGCTGAGTCGATAAAAATGTGAGCAACACTATTTAGATTGTCCTGGATAAGTCTCGACTTGTTTATTGGGGACAATTGCTGTTGAATCAATTCTGGGGTGTGTGTGGAAAAAGAATCGTAAGTCAATTTGACTGCGAAATTTGGATTTTATTTGTTGAGAGTTTTCTCTGTCAACTCTCGTTTATTAGATTATTCGGAACTCCTTATAAAAATCAGAGTTAATGAATTTATTTCGTTAACGAAAAATAGAATTTCATCCAAAAATAATTTGCTTTGGAAATTTCTAAACGGAAATCAACGAAAAGTAAACTGATTCTCAGACCCCAGCCAATAATTTTGATTGGCTGTTTTTCTTCCATCAATAAAAGTAAGAAATTTTTTATTTCTCCTTCATAATTTTATTTTTTTTAATTCAGAAAACAGCAACCATTTTCTATTAATTATTGTGATGTGTAACAAAATGAGAAAAAGATTATTACTGGAAATCAATGTTCTGGGGGTGCATTCAATTCTAATACGTTTACCAAATTATGCTACTTGCGAAGCAACCAAAAATTACTTTGGAATCCATTAATCACTAAGAAAACACGGCGATTATTGGGAAGTCATTTTTTTTATTGTAGAGTGGGAGGCTTAATTTTTATGATATCTTGAAGTTTTAAAAGCAAATATTTTCGAAAATGACTTCTGAACTTTAGAAAGCAATTACTTTGAATATTCGAATACCGAAATTTATGATAATTATTTGAATAAATTAATTTCGCTAGAACTTTATCAGAATATTTCTATGATGTTTTCATTTAGATTATATTTCATTTAGATTATATTTCATATTTGGGGTTGGAAAAATTATATTTTTACTGTCAACAAAATGGGTGTATTGTGTTTTTTCTATTAGTAAACAATATTTTCTCTTTAAACTATAAATTTGATTTAAAAATTTAGAAATTTCCTCATTTTATTATCGAATTATTCTCGCAACAATTTGTTAAAACTTATTTTCGAAGCTTTTTATGCGAAAACGAAAATTCATGTTAAATGCTAAAATAAAAGTTTATCAGAAAGTTTGTTTAGAAGACTCCGTGCGGTATCTGCTAACAAATGTCAAATTTTGGATGAACATCAGATTTGTTTTGGAAAATTTTCATCACAAATGCGGAGCCCACTATTTCAGCTACACAATGAAATAATTATTTTTTTTTTTTAAATTCTAATTAGGTTGCCATTTCTTTCTCCAAAATTTTTTTTTTAGTTGGTACTGTTAGCACTGAATTACTGATAAAATCTGATGATCGATGTAGTGACTTAGTTGATGAAGCACAGAATTATTTATTATTATCTCAAGATCGTCCTCTTATGTAGGTGGATAAATTTTTGTTAATATAAACTTATATTGATTATTTATTATATTGTGTAAAATAATTTTCAGATTCTTTGATGATTTAACACAATAAATTGAAACATATACTTAAAATTAATTACCGCAATTGTCACTGTATTAACTGGAAATTGAAAATCTATTTCCAACTTAAAATGGTGCGTCGAAACATGAATATTGTTGATTTCGAAGCGAATATGAAACCATGAAGTATGTAGATATTAATTAATATAATTTTGTTGATTTTTTACACTATTTGAAATTCAAGCGAATATGAAACCATGAAGTATGTAGATATTAGTTAATATAATTTTGTTGATTTTTTACACTATTTGAAATTCAATTGTCATGGGCCAATTTATAAAATTATATTTAGTTATCAAAGCAAAATAGTCTATACTCAAGTTTTATGCCTAGATATAAATAAATAGTTTTGGATAAATAAATATAGATATAGAGACACCGAGATACACAGAGAAACTTATAACCAAATGTAGATTTAGATACAATATAGTTCCATTTATTCATAAACAATTTCAATGGAAAAATCAATGACTACTGACAACCACACATTTCCAATTGTTGTCCAGGGTAGCCAAACTCCGACAATTGGGAATGTGTATGTTGTTATTAAAAGTGTTATTTATTATTTATACATTTTTTTTTAATTATGGGGTTTAACTGATGAGCTACCAATTAATAAATGAGACAACGCGAGTTCAACATTATTTATTTTTATAAATATTATATATATATATACATATTAATTTAGTTCATTTTTATTTCCAATTGTTTGGTTCCATGCCGATACCGTATTATTGCTTCTTCCCGTTCATAGATTACCCCATCGATGGTTACAGTCTCCCCAACATCAATATTTGAAGTGTTTTTCCTTTTTCTCGCTTGTCGACATTCGGGCATTGGACCATACTCAAGTGTTGGGTGTATTCTTACCATCGAAACACTTATCATTACTGAAACACATTCTTGTGAAATTTCCAAAAACGATTCGGTGGCCCACTTTAATGGAATTAATGGATTTTCAGTCTCCATCTCCACATTCTCCTCGCTTGTCAAGTCAATTTGTTCTGCTTCCATTGCATCGTCAACCAGAATTTGTGCCACTTTGTCCGCTATTGCAGTTGATGCTGATGGTACCTCTCGAAGTTTTTTATATTCCTCCAACGAATATTTCTTTGATGGTAGGTTTTTG
>CAUHTR010005743.1:0-25077 GCA_959609185.1 Schmidtea polychroa | reverse complement strand
TACATACGCGTGGGCGGGCAGTTTTTCAGTATCCAAGATATTTGTGTTGGGTAAAAAGGATAAAAAACTGACGCATACAAACAGGAAATCTCTAGGCACACTTATCGACACATAATCAAATGAGGAAGTTCTAATTTCAAATACCTAGATTTTTTGACCTAATCGAATTATGGATGTATCTTGGAACAAATTATAGAAAACAAGAAATAGGACCAGATCCATTCTCAAATGAGACAATTATTAACACACAATAACGAAAACTATGATAATCGAGCAAGAGAATACCAATAATAGCCCAGTTATAAAAAAGAATGGGCAAGTGCCGTAAAATCCTTCTATCGGTAGCTATGAACTCGTAAACGGAAATGCAATATGAATTACGTTTTACATAGAGCTCAATTGCTCGTTGATTTTGTACATATCCAACATTGCAGTTGTCATGGTTACATCGATGGTAAAAGCTAATATTCATGAAGGCAGTTTACGAAAAAGTTGATGATAAATTTATTAGCAACCATATTGCACTTAATTAATATAACCCTAAGCCCCAATACAAATTATCAACACTTTTAACTTATATTCTTTTCTGAATTATCAATCAGTAATTTCGTTTTTTATAAATCGAAATCCGTAAATTCATACTAAATATAAAAATACTTTATTGTTATTTTTTAATCATACTGAAAATAAACATTAGAAATTTCATCTTATAAAATAAATGTACGATTATAAATACTTTTTTATAGTTGTTTGAATATATTAAATAGTAATACTTTTAATTAGTATGTTTTATGAAAGAAAATTATTTTATGAAAGTTATTCTTATTGTTAATTAGAAATTATCAAAATATTTTACTAATAATTTTCACAGCAAAATGAATTATAGCACAAATAATAATACTCAACTCTCATACGTTAATTCTCCGACTAAACTCAAAGAAATTCCTGCTGCTTTATTTCCAATTATGTCAACTGGATTTAATACTTACATGTCTTATCCAAGTCCAGAAAATATGACAAATTATACGAATTCAATTCTTTTGCCTCAGTGTTCTCCTCCACCAATTCCAAAATTCAATGTCGATGTCACAAAGCCATTGTCACTGAGTTCCTTTGATAAACTTGAAGAATCTGACTCCAATCAGGAAACAAAAGACGGAAATATAATTGTCAACTCTAGTGTGTCACAAATGAAAACAGATTTCCTTGACAGCACCTCAGGACGAGAAGACTGGACTGAAGATATGGGAATGGAAATGATGCATGAGAATGACAGAGCCAGCCAAACAACTCATCTGTTTTCACAATCATTGAATACTGATAAAGGTTCAAAAGTCTCAAACAGCTCGTCAGTGAATTATGAAAACGATAAATTCCCATTCGACTGTGTTGGCAATATGGATGCAGTTATTACAATTTGTTTGGGTGTTATGTCATTTGCCAGTCCAATTATGATGATAATCCTTCCCAACATTAAGATTTTCGGTTGGTCGGGAATTGTATGTTCAACGACTTGTGAATCATATCTTGTGTTTATTTGTTGTAAACTTTGCATTCTCTGCGTTGCGTCTCTCGTTCTCTTTTGCCGTCGGAAAACCTACGCATTCCCGAGAGTTTTAGTCTTTAAACTTGTCCTAATCATGCTGCTTTTTATAATCATTTTTGGTCTCTGGTTATTTTACGTTTTGAGGATTTTGCTGATAATTGACAACAGGACGAGTAAAGATTTCGATAGTGTCGTCTCGTTTTCTAATAGTGTCACGGATATTCTCATGTTTACTCACTATCTATCTCTTGTTGTTCTCGAAATTCGACATTTGGAAACTAAATTTTGTATTAAGGTGATTAGATTTTATTTCCGATTAAATTTGATATTTTAATTAACTTAATTAAAATTTGATTAATTAATTAAAATTTAATTGATCAATGAAAAATTAAATTACAAAACAATCTTTGGAAATTCGGCAATACTTGTTTGGTTTATTTCAACTTAAGATGATATTTTAATTTAATTAATTAAAATTTGATTAATTATTTAATTAATTAATTAAAGTCATTTATTTTTTTCTTCGCATTTGGTCTGTTTTTATTTACTTTTTCAATAATATTCATTAGGTTTACCATAATAGATTTCACTCATATTTTCAGCACTGCCTTTTTTGATTGTTGACATTTAAAAAAGGCAGTACAGAAAAGTTTCGTTAAATAGAAATTATTGATCTATAATCGAAAACTAAATGAATATGAAGGAAATATTGTTAAATAAAAACTTCAATTTTTTTTAAAGTGTAAAATTACCTGTAAGGATGACAACATAAGATTTTAATTTAATTAATTAAAATTTGATTTTAAAAATTACAATTTGATTAATTAATTAAATATCAACTCGATAAGAATAATATTCGTTTATGTTCTTTTGAATAGTTTTGAATTAAAATCAGAAGGTAAATAGTTTTTATTACTTATTTGAAATTTTATTTATTAAAATTTCTTAAGCGTGATTGGGAGGGAAGTGCGCTGTTTTAGCGTCAAATTTTGGAATCAATAATAAGTGGAAAATGTATGAAATTATTAAGATTTTGTCTGTTTAGACGAAATGTTGTTATTCTTGCCAGGGCCGGCCAAAGAGGCAGGTAGTACAGGTGATCGCTTGGTGCGCGATGGTACAAAATAAAGGCGCAATATTCACTTAAAATTATCAAACAATATTGTTAAAAAATAGAATCTGATATTATTTGCCGCATTGATGCCCTTCGCTTAAGCGATTCTCTGCATATATTGTTTCTATTTGATGCGAATTACGTGTTTATAACTATTATATGTACACAGGTATATAGAATACAATACAAGCAATTCTTAGGCAAGCCCAAGCAGACTTATTTACAAGGTTTTTTTCTTGGATGCCAAATAACCTTGAGCCAGTCTTGATTCTTGCAAATTATTAGAAATATTCGGCACAAAATTCTTGCGTATACATTTGTATAATTTCTTTCTGACATTTCGACTAAGTTTAGAATGTAAAAGCAACAAAGTTTTGTGGTGAACAATAGTTAATTAATAAATAAAAAAGTATAGAAAATCATTTAAATCTTTTAAACACATGCACTGGAATGGGGTGCTATTTGTACCAATTATCAATATGATGTGCATAAGACGCCGTGTGATCTTTACTTAGTTGGCAGTTCTATCAACAAGTTATATATTGTATACATTAGTTATTATAGTTCTGTTAGATAATGTTTAACAATATATCAATTAACAGCACATATTTATAACCATTTTCTGACAGAACAAGTATAACTAAGCTGTTCACTTGTACGAATAATAATTTCGGTAGCATAAACTTTTAATTTAATCCTTAAATTTTGTACAATTTACACTATTATTGATTTCACTTATTCAAGGGACACCAAAAAATAAAAGATTTTACTGAACTCAATATGTTTTATTTGTCTTATAAATGTACATATGATGAAATGGAATATTTCCCCTTTATCTTCCTTTGTTTCCACAGAATTCGGATCAATTTTTGTTTCATATTTTATACAAATTTTTACCACTACCTTTTTCAAGTGTTTGCAAATTATTTAAAATTTTTAAAACAAAAAAATTAATTTTTTTTATATTTTAAATGAATTTTATTGTATAATAATAATTTTATTTATTAAAAAACTAAAGAAAAGTGAAATAGCAAAAGTTGTGATTCTATGCGAGGTGAAATTTGAATATAAATAAATAAATTAATCTATAATGTGACAAGAAATGAAGAGAAAAGAAATTGAAAATAAAAAATAGATCAATGGTGAAAAAATGGAAAATATTGATTTGAAATTTCCACTACAATAAAAAATTATTCATCCCATGACTAATCCCAATATTAATTGTGAAATTCTAATTTTCCGTACAGAATTTCATGCTTAGTTTAATAAAATTCAATTTCTGATAACTCAGACAGTTAAAGGAAACTTTTTTTTTAATATTTTTTTGGTTAAATTTCTCTTTCTGATTTCATTAGACAAATCAACTAGACAGACAATTTTTGATAAAAATTTAACTTTAGAAAAATATTTATAAACAAAAAAATATTTTCAAGCGAAAAATCAATTACTCTTTAATTAATTTTAAATTAATATTAAATTTTAATTATTAAGTGATATGGCCAACCGACTCAAATTTATCAACAACAATTAATGTATTTGCACAATTACAAAATTGAACGGATTTTCTGAAATGTAATCAAATATATTATAATTAATAGTTAAACACACATGGCAACCAGGGCCATAACAAGGCATTATTGCGCCCTGTGCGGTTCATATATCTGACGCCCCTAAAACCCGAATTCAAATCAGCCTACTATAATAATTATAATATTCATGTTGAGATTGTTAACTATGTATTCATCTCCAGCTATTATAATCGGTAGTAATGCTCTTAAAATTCTGTTGGTAATTGAAAAAATGACAGGAGCCCATTTTGTGGACTAACATTTTTCAAAATACACACCTACGAAGGCACGCTAATGGACCAGTCCAATCAGCAATGTTAAAGATAGGCTAGTTAGCGTGTCATTTTTTTCGTGCGGGCCATTTGATAATTTCTTTTATTTATATTTTGTTATTTTTGGTAACATTAAAAAAATGTTACATTCCAATTTTGCGCCCCTTTAGATGTGCGCCCTGTGTGACTGCACCGCTCGCATCACCCTTGTTACGGCCCTGATGGCAACGTTTTGATTATATTTAATTGTAAGAAAGCGCCACTTAACATTCGTTTCACAATATATTTCCACCATTTCCCTGTCATCATCAGGTAGGATATAATAACTATAGCAATAAGTGGCGGATTAAGTAGTGGGCGGACTGGGAGGCCGCCCGGGGCACACCGAGGCCCTTATACAAATATTTCCTTCACAAAATAATATACAAAAATAAAATAAGACAAATATACAAATATACAGTTTAAATTATGTGAGTTTTGTTTTTGTTTTTGTTTACATTCAGGCCCCAGAAGAGGGGGGTCAGGAGGGTCTTTTGACATGGGCCTCTTAATTTAAGGGGCCCTCTAACAACACTTTTTTGATACTAGTAGTAGAGGAATTTAAGCCTACTGAAACGCATAAAAAATTATTTAAGATCAACCATGCTCCAGGATCATGTAAATGGTTTGGGAACGCTAAATATTAATTGTGATATTGCAAGAAATGTGGACTATTCCGAATTAATAAGTTCGTTTGCAGCTCGAAAAGCTCGAAAAGCTCATTTTGTTTGTATGAGCTTTTATTTAAATGTATTTATTAATTAATATATTTCGAATTAGTTTTTTAAAGTTTTGAAATAATAAATTTTTAATCAGTAAAAAGTATACATTTTTGTTATATTTTTCATTATATAAGGGCCACATATGATGTCAGACCTGGGCCTCCAAGTGGCTCTAACAGACTCTGTTTACATTTAATAAGACGTATTTTATCAATATAGTTAATAATCAAATTTTATCTTTATATACAATAAATCATTAGAGCATTTTATTTTATTTACATGTTAAAAACAAAATTATGTTTTATTGTAGAAATATGAAGTCGCATAAATTGGGGTTGAGAAAAGAAAAGAAATGAAACATATAGAAGAAATCAATAATCAACAAAGATATTTTTTGTTGAAATTTATCTCTCTAACTCCAAATCAAGACAAGTCACAATCTAGTTCATCTATAATTAAAGAAAATGTTCCATTGTTGTAACATCAAGAATTTGAAAAATATACCGTGTTGAAACCAAACTTGGATACTACATCAACAACCACAGGAGAGTTAAAAATAGAATCTGAAGGAAAGAGTGAAATTTTAAAGGCATTTGATGGGAAAGCAGGTCGGTTAGATTTTATGGAAAATATTGCACTCTGGCCAAAAGTTTTAACAGACGAAATGATAGAATTTGCAATACGTAATGAACCAAACAACGTTGGTAAATTGGAAATTTTGAAACAGCTTTAGCACTCAAACATATTACAGAGGTTTACATGAGGGTCATTTTTACCGACAAATTGCTGAGGCAAAAAATGAAATCAGAAATTGGCTTGTTTTTTCTGAGACATTTAAGTGCGTATACTGCTACCCCTGTAAAATGTTTTCTAATTCGACCTCTAAGTTAATCGAAGGTTATCAGAATTGGTGACATCTTACAGAACCTTTATCTGGACACGAAGTTTCAAAGGAGCATATAACTTCCATGTGCAAATTATACAGACGTTCTTCAGCATTACGTCGAATAGATGCAAAATTAGTGCAGCAGACACTCAAAGAAGAGAATTATTGGAGGGATGTCTTACGAAAGATAGTATCGACAATAACATTAATTGCAGGTCTCGTATTGGATTTAGAGGACATGACGAAAGCCAATCTTCTAGTAGAAAAGGCAATTATTTAACGTGTTTGGAATATGTAAGTGAATATGATGAATTTTTAAAATTACATTTGGAAAAATGGAAATCGTGGACGAGGAAATTTCAACTATTTATCTCATCAAGTATGTGACGAGCTTATACAACTCTTTTTGTTTCAAATAATTGAAGTAAAAGCTGCAAATTTTTACAGCATTTTTGTAGACTCGATGCCAAATATTTCCCATGTCGATCAATTGACTTTTATTTTTAGATATGTGCTGCCAGCTGGCGATGTAAAAGAAAGATTCGTAGGATTTTTTACCTAATGAAAACCATGATGCTGCATATTTAGAAAGACAGCTACTTTTAAAGTTAAAAAATATGCAGATTGATATTAAACTTTGTTGAGGACAGTCGTAAGATAATGCTGCAAATATGTCTGAGAAGTACACAGGATTGCCTATATTTCTTGTTCCACACATTCGTTAAACCTTGTCGGTAACCTTGCAGCTGAAAGCTGTGGTGGTGCAACTCGATATTTTTTATTCGTTCAAAATTTATTCACTTTCTTCAATGCTTTGACTCATCAATGGAATATCTTATTGAAAAAAACTTCAAGATTACCCTACAAAATTGACAGTAAAGAAAATGTCAGATACAAGATGGTCTTGCAAGAGCAGATGCTGTTCTAGCTTTAAAATTTGAATACCATAAAATTAAGGAAGCATTGATTGATATAAGTGGTTCAACAAATGAAAAGGACTCACTGTAATTGTAGCGTAGTCTTAAATAAAAAATATGAATAAATTTGAAACTGTTTTGATCACGATTATTTGGGACAAAATCATGCAAAGAATAAACGCTACCAGTAAATCTTTGCAATCAGCAGAGTGCACCGTCCTTCAAGGTGTATCTTTATTGAATTCACTTGAAGGTTTTATACGACAATTTAGAAATTAATTTGAAACTCTTGAGAAAAAGAAGAACGAAGAAACGAAAAATGTGTTTTGATGAAAGAAGCGATAACGATCACGTATTTAAAATTTAAAAATATTCTTCCATCTTTCTGTGCTAGACAAAGAAAAAAAGAATTTATTAATAACCTTAAGGAAATGTATGAGAAGGATATTAATATATGCCAATTCGAAAGTGAAGTGGAACAATTTCTGTTTTTTATAAAAGAAGGAAAAGAAGAATATTCAGCTAGTGATGCATATAAAGTGGCGCTAGATTTGATTGGAACATTTCCCAATGTGGAAATAATTTTACGAATATTTCTAACATTACCCATATCAAATGCTTCGGCAGAACGATCTATTTCCAGTCTAAAAAGAATAAATAAATTATGTAAGGAACAAAATGCAGGAGGACCAGTTAAATTCGGTGACACTTTTGTATATTAAATATGAATTGTTAAATAAAATCAACTGCGATCACATAATTGATTAATTTGCGAAAGAAAAATCTCGACGAAAATATATATGAAAATAACTTTCAGAGAAAAAAAAGGTTTTTCTTCTTTTTTTGAGTTAAAAACGGTGACCTGTCAAAAAGGCCCAAGAATAAACGGCTCCATCAAAAAGGCCCCCGCCAATAGGACCATGTAAACACTGAGAAACAAAAACACACTGTTTCCAGAAGTTTCACATCAATAACTATACACTTATCCCCACTCGCTCTGGAAAACCCTAAATTCTACACCACATATTCTCTTCCTGACCAGTCTGATACATCCTCTCTTGCTAACGCATTCCGTGAATTATTCACTGACAAGATTGATCGAAATCGTGCCAAATTTACTATTCCGGCCTCTCCTGGTTCATATAAAATTCCAACTACTCCCCCGCTAAAATTATTCCATGGTACTATATGTCTGTGTAATAACAAACGTATAGGACCTATTTTAAACAGTCCAAATCGTTTGTAGCCAAAGATAGGTATTCTTTTGGAATTTACTAGTTGACGCTTAAAAGTCAGGATGACGTCGTTTTGAATTCAACACATATACAATATCTTTCTTTTCTACATACAAATATTTCTATCTACGCGGTCCTATTGGCGGGGGCCCTTTTGACAGGGGTCGTTTTTTCCAAGGGCCCTTATATCAGAGTCCCTTTTGATGGGGTACCGTTAAAAACATCTCCCTCTACTTATGACGTTCATTCATACAACTATTGCGTTAAAATTTTAATATTTTTAACTACGCTATTAATCAATATAAAAATAAATCTTGATAAAATGAATAAAAATGAACGATTAGAACATCAGCTGAATTTTAACTTATAATTAACTAGATTATGAAGTAACCGAAATTTATCAAATACTAAAGATTCGCAGCATGAACGATTAATAACATTATTATTATTATTATTATTATTATTATTATTATTATTATTATTATTATTATTATTATTATTATTATTATTATTATTATTATTATTATTATTATTATTATTATTATTATTATTATTATTAAGGTTGTCAGATCTCCAGATGGTGAAAGTAGATTCTATCAGATGGGAAATATTTCTATTCAAGCAGCAGCAATCAAAATTCTCCAAGTTTACGTGATAGATTTCCCAGTATGATTTCTTATTTTGACTAGTTTTTGTTATGGTAAACGTAATTTATTAAAACAAATAATTATTGGTGTGTGAAAAAACTGATTCACCTGAACTAGTAAGTCACTCTTGTTACACAGTGAAAATCTAGCATCAATCGATAATTAGTGTTTTAATCGATATGTCAATTTCACTATTTTATGCTATGGAGGTATCGCAAATGTGTTTTTGTGATTGTTTGACTTGTCGTTTTGATAATGTATTTTTATTAAGATGATTTATGATGTCTGAATTTGTCTGTCACTGGGCCAAGTATGTATGTTGTTTATCTATAATAATATGCCGGTCTATGAAATGTCTACAGAAATGTCCGATGCAAGTCCTAGATTCAAGAGAATACAAGTATATAACTGATATGAATGCAACAGTAATCATGATGAATAAATATGTAAAAAATTTGATTGTATGGTATAAAATTAAAAATAAGTTAAATTAAATTTCTAATAAAATTCCCAGAATTTGGAAATTAAATTTATTAATAGAAAATATTTCAGATTTATTACAATCACTAAAATTAAAATATATTTATACCGTTTTCTTGTCATCATCAAGCAAGATAGAAAAAACTAGATATTACAGATTTAATAAACAAATTACAAAATTATTATTATTTTTTTAAAAATTTAATTTAATTAAAATAAATTATTTTTCAATTAAAACTATTTTCTTATAAATGATTTATTAGAAGAGAAAAGACAAAAATCTTAGCTCAATGACCTAATAATATTTTATTTAATTTTGTTCATTGCGTTCGACTATTAATTTCTTATTGAATGCCTCAGAAACGTCTTTGAAGTTTTGGTTTATTAAAATCAAATAATTTTGTAATAGAAATAATAAAGATAAAGTAGTTTTGGTTGTAATTTAATATGTAAACTTACATGGAAATGATTGACAACAGTAGAGAAATAGAATGCGATATAATAGCGGCTAACAATTATTATTATTATTATTATTATTATTATTATTATTATTATTATTATTATTATTATTATTATTATTATTATTATTATTATTATTATTATTATTATTATTATTATTATTATTGAATAAATAGTTAAACATACATGGCAATGATTTTAATATAAAAAGCGCCAATCAAACATTTGTTTCATGATATAATTCAACATTTTTCCTGTCATCATTTTGTAGGATATGATAATTATATAAATTATAGATTTTTGAACATATTTATTAATTATATCTTTTTTTAATAATTATTTAATTTAACAGCAACAAGCTATATATATATATATATATATATATATATATATATATATATATATATATATATATAACCTAGAAAAAAATATTTAAAAACATTTAAAACACAAGTATTCACTGCATTTTCCACATTCATTTTCGGATTCAATGACTTTATCAATAACGGCTCATAAATTATATGTTCTCAATAATTATTGAAATTTTTTAATAAAATTTTAAAATCAGGCATAACTATTTTACTCTTACAGCCCTTATTGTGTTCACTAATATTGGTCAATGCCTTCGGTTTATAATGTTCTCGAGCTCGAATACAGAGATGACAGGAAGTCTCTCCAATGTGTATGGCATTACACTCATTACATGTAAACTGATAAATGATATCAGAACACAATCCAACCGGAGTTTTAGACTTATTAATAAACATATTGCTTACTTTACCCAACTGTTTGCTTATCTTTCTTTTCTAATCTGTAAAACCTTCTGAGTACGACAATACCAATTAAAATTTTAACTCATCATCCTTGTACTCGATATTTAATTGATTTAACACATCAAACTCACCCACACCCAGGCCCTAGGAGAGGCGGGGCCAGAGGGGCCACTGGCCCCGGGCCATAAATCTTCAAAATTTTATTTGAAGAAATATTTTTGGAAACAAAAATTAATTTTTAAAAATTCAACAATTTGAAAATGAACTAATGATATAACTTCTTTGCTCTTATATATCAATCTAACATGTTTTTAAATGAATCAGATTGATCTAAGATTAGGAATTCATTTAAAATTGCTTGATCGTTATTAAAATCCACGAATAAGAGATTTTTAAAAATATCCGTTTATTAAAGATATGATATTGGGGCCTCTAATTTAAACCCAACTAGCGTGGAATTCGAAAGAATATTTTAAATTTCAATAAAATTTCTTTACTAAAAAAATGAAATGAAACGGCTTGAAATATTTCGAAAATTTCTCATTGAAGTTTTAAATTTAAAATTGTCGGTGTTAAACTGAATTAAAGTTTGTTTATATTGTTTGTGCTTCTAAATTTGTAATAATTTTAAATTCCTGTGATGAAGACATTGCAAAATCAGTGCGACAAGATTAAAATTAAATTTTCGGATGACATTTCAACAGACCTGTATGATGAAATGATATTTTTTAAAAGCATTTACGCAACCAACTTCAAATCATCAAAGCCAAAAGAAGTGCTTAAATCTATTATTGGAATGAATTTGGAGTCAATTTTTCCAAATCTTGTAGTTGTATTAAGAATATTTTTGACAATCCCGGTTTCTGTAGCCGAGTCTGAACGTACGTTTTCAGCTCACAAACGTATTAAGAATTTCTTGAGATCTACAATGGCACAAGAGCGGCTAAATGGATTAGCAATGCTGCAACGATATTGCAAGAAACCTAAATTTTAGTGAAATAATTGATAAATTTGCAATTTCAAAAGCCCGTAAATCATTAATATAATAAAATTTGTTTTTATATTGTGTTGTCGCTAACTATATATTTTTTTAATTATTAAAAAGGGGCCCCAAAAAAATTTGGACCCGGGTCCCGCACTCCCTCTCCTAGGCCCTGCCCACACCAATAATATTACAAAAATTGAAGCCATCATCGGTGGTAAAGGAGAACCCATAGCAACTCCATATATTGGTTACTATTCATTATTGAAAAGAAAATTGACTTTTGAAATAGCTAATTCAAGTAGTTCACGAAATGCCCTTTTAAAATTTAATGTTCGTAGATGTTTTTATTCAACAACAAACAACATAAATTAATAGTTTTAGCCAATGGTATATTAGTAAACAGACCACAAACATTGAAAGAAACCATAATTTCATCCACATTTTGTCTATCATATTGTGCAATGTAGGAAACAACTTCAAACAACTACATTCAAACTCTGATCGTATTAATGGTTTTACTGGAGAAAATAGGTATGAGTGATTTTAAAATTTTATTAAAATTTTTTAATAATTATTGGGAACGTGTAATTTGTGAAGCATTATTGATAAAGTCATTGAATCCGAAAATTCGTGTGCAAAATGCTAAGAATACTTGTGTTTTAAATGTTTTTAAATAGTTTTTTCTTTCAATGTTTGTGGTCCGTTTACTAATATACCATTGGTTAAAACTATTAATTTATGTTGCTTGTTGTAGAATAGAAACATCTACGAACATCAAATTTTAAAAGGGCATTCCGTCTAAAACAATTAGCGAATCGGATGTGGCACAAACACTTAAAAGTAAGTCGTCTACAAACGATTTAATACCAACACATAAATCATTAAAAATGATTCAAACATCCAAACCATTTGCTTAGAATGGTTAGAGTATATATATATATATATATATATATATATATATATATATATATATATATATATATATATATATATATATATATATATATATATATATATATATATGGCTAAGCCACATTCAGTCTTAATCTCGCGGATGGTAGCTGCGTGCCACTGACCGTTCGATCAAGCACATTTACATTTGTGATCCAAATGTGCGGTTCCTCTCATATTGAGCAGAATTACTATTATCATGACTAATAATATAGTAGGGTAAAACTAACCTGTCTCACGACGATCTAAACCCAGCTCACATTCCCTATTAGTGGGTGAACAATCCAACGCTTTGCGAATTCTGCTTCGCAATGATAATTATTTAAATTAAATTAAATTAATTTGAAATTTCAATATTTAAAAACAAATTTATTAAAAAAAATGATATAATTAATAAATTTGTTCAAAAATCTATAATTTCTATAGTTATTATATTCTACCTGATGATGACAGGAAAACTATCGAAATATATCGTGAAATGAATGTTTGTGTGGTGTTTTCTTCTTCTTCTTCTTCTTCTTCTTCTCCTTCTTCTTCTTCTTCTTCTTCTTCTTCTTATTATTATTATTATTATTATTATTATTATTATTATTATTATTATTATTATTATTATTATTATTATTATTGCCATCGTTATTACTTTAATAAATTAATTAAAATTTAAAATATAAAATAAAATTTTATCAAAACTTATTGCAACCTTTAGATGTACCGAAAATTTGATCTCATCTCTAGAAATTGGCTAAGATGGCGTCAAAACTTTTCGGTTTCTATAATTATGATGATTAAAACAATTAAAGTTTGTGTATAATTTGTTGATTCCCCAGTGATTTTCACGCGAAATGAAAACGATGTGAGAAATTCACAATTACGAATTTATAAATGTCAAATCGTAGAAAAATTTGAAAAATTTTACAATTTTTTTCAATAATATTAATTTAAATAATAATAATTTTTGATTGTTAATGTTGCTAAGGTTGGTTTGCATTTTGCGCAAGTGTATTATTTCCAGTTTATTTACGCAATTACCCGATAGTCTCTTATCTGAACATCCATTTTCCAAGACAGAAATGAATCATCTTTTCCCTTAATGTATATGGGCGGTATCAAATGTCTTTTGGTAGAAGGCAAAATTTTCAAATAACGTAGATATCATAGATATTCGACAATATTCTCTATATGTTATCTTAGGATTTGATCCGGTGGGGCAGTACACGGGGATACTATCAGGATTACATCGTTTAGCAGCTCACATATGAGGCTTATTTTCATTTAGTTTCAACTAAATTTTTTTTGAAAAATGAGTTGCTAAAGACATTACTATTCTATTTTTTTAACTTATATAATTATATATTTTGCTTTGTATGAACATGTGAATGTATTAGATGTTTTCGATAATAATAATAATTATTATTGTTAATATTATTATTATTATTATTATTATTATTATTATTATTATTTTTAAACTTTTAACCCTTACAACACTCTTGGGATATTTTATATCCCAAACATTTTATTTCTATGTCATCTTTATCCCAAATTCAATGTAATATGTGTGTTCCAGTAGTTTATGGTATTATGCGAATATTTTTAAGTTGGTAGTACAGTACTTGTAGTTTATCAACAGGTTCATGCTTGTTCATTGTCAATTGTAGTGTGATGGAGGTGTGACTGTGCAAACGTTTCATTAATTCAGTGTTGAAAGGGTTAAATTAAATAAAGCAACTTGCAATGAAAGCCTTCACGGCATGTGATAAATTACTTAACACATTCGCTGCCACACAAATTTCATATTTTTATCTGCAAGCCACATTGTATCTTGGGTTGTTTTTTTTTAATAGCATATTATCTTAATATATTATTTTCATATTTTCTCAATTAAGTAGCCACATTCGTTTTGTAAACCTTTCTAAGAAGCCAAATATTACTACTAGTTAGCAATTATCTTCAACTAATAGTTTAATACATGACTACAAAATTAATAATCGCTTTACGAGTAATTTCATAGTTGGCAGCGAGCGTGTTAAGTAGTTCAACTTAAATATTAAAAAAAAATTCAGTCATTAATCAACTGTGAATGTCATCAATCCTCCAGTCAATCATTCTCACCCGTTGTTTCTGATGCTTACTCCTTAGTAAATATTATAATTACTCTAGATTATTAATTAATTAAAATTAACTTTTTAGTTGTTGCTTAATTTCTGTCATATTCTATGCGTATATTTTCTATTATTAAATTATTAAATGTGATCTTGAACTTATTTCTTTCTCAGTGTTTAAGAGTTTTACTGTGGGTACATTAAGGAATAGCATCGTGCGCATGAAATAAGTATGACTTTGAAATTTAGAGCTGGAAATTTTTAACTGTTAAATTGGGCATTTGAAGGTTTGGTGAAACTCACTTGGATACATAGATTATCATTTATTCTTCGCTATTTGTATAGTCAATATTCAGTTTTTCCAAGTTCCAACCTACCAATGGAAGAATGTTCCCCGAGTTCTGAGGAATCAAACAATACCTATACATCATGAGATCTCTGCTAGATTTTTAAACATTACTTCTGATATCCTCTTTGACCATTAGTGTCGATCATATTAGAAAGTTATGACAAAATGGCCATCTTTTGCAAAGGGATTATTATTCAGTTTTCCGTGAATTTTACAGATGAAGAAACTAAAGAAATTCCATTTATTATCTAGAACAAATAAAAAAAATTTAAAAAAAAATAAAATAAAAATAAAAAAGGTGAAAACTATACAAATAAATATTTATAATAAATAATAATGGAAATTTTCTATCAGCTAATATCCATTTCGAATTCCTCTTCCTCTTCATGAAATATAAATATTAATTAATAAATTTAACAAAAATTAACAAATAATGTCGAAAAAAATAACACTGGTCTACAAAGTAATTTTTTTGGTTTGGTATCTAAGATTTTTCAACTGATTTATAGCAATTTGGCTTCATTTTTCTGTATCAGGTCATGTTTTTCTGCTAACTTGATTTTAAAGAAATCATTAGAAAGTCGGAAATCAGACATCTAATTTCAACAAGAACTTTGTATTTCTTAAAATATTATATCAAAAAGTTACAGAAACTGATGTTTTTCAGCATCATTGTTACAAATTCATAGCTTGAACTTGAGTTTCTTGGAACTGCTTGAAATATTAGTAGCAGAAACATCTCTTTTCAAGGTCCAGCAGTGGTCCTACCATCATCACTGCATCCCAACGCCCCTGATAACTTGTCTCCATCTCTCCCCCCTCCCCTGCTCGTCACTTATTGATCCAAGATTCTCAGGAAACCAACTCAAATGAGAGAACAGGTGGTGCATTTTGATGCTCATGTTGCATCCAAGGTTCCTAAAACCAGTCAGCATTTTGTTAACAAGTTCTTCAAAGTTCCTGGCCTTTTTGTTGCCAAAGAAGTTGTTGAGAACCTAAACTAAATTTTCCACGCTTTAATCTCCACTGATTTCATGGAGCTTTCAAACTCTGGATCTCTCATCAGCTGTCAAATTTGAAGACCGTCAAATGTATGCAAAACAGTCCCCATCCTTGTCCAGAGCTCTGGTGAAATACTTGATCAAGCCGAGCTTAATATGCAGCGGTGGGAATAAGATCTTGTCTCTGTTCACCAGCAGCTCGTTGATGATGTTCCTTGCACGGCATGGCAGTAATTCTTCCCGTATAGGCCACTTCTTCTTTATGTAATGTTGTGCTCTATCCCTACTGTTATTTAATTGGAAGTGGAAATATCAAAGAATAACATTTTTTAATTTTTGTTTTTAAAAAATTCGTTTGTTTGAATTTTTTGAATGAATTGTGTCGATTGTAATAAATTATTACGAAATAACATTTTTTGGAATTTTTTGAAAATATATGTTGATAATTATGATTGATGAAAAGCCTAAAACTGACCTAAAATTGAATTGTGGTGTTAANTATGTTGATAATTATGATTGATGAAAAGCCTAAAACTGACCTAAAATTGAATTGTGGTGTTAGTTATATTTATGGTGACCCTTATTTTTAATGATAAACTTAAAAATTTACACAAATTGTGACAGTTTATATTTCCAATTGCAATGTCCGTTTAGGGAAAACAAAGTTATATTATAAACCGTAGCAGTATACCAGTTTTTTCCAACTCCTAAAAGTATGCAAAGTTTAAAATGTTTCAATAAAATAATAAATATATGATAAAACAATGAACATATAATAAAAGTAATTGTCCTGACATTCATTCAGTGGACAATAACAAAAGTAAAACGTAAAACCTAAAGAAAACTCAAAAAAATTATATATTAAAAAACTTATAGCGCGGCTTTCCTTGCTTTGATTTCAGCGAAATCTTCTATTATAGCATTATAATTGACTTCGTTTGATTTGGTATTCTCTATGCATACAATTGTCAAGTTAGATAGTTTTAATTGGCTTCGTGCAATTCCTCAAATAGCAAATCGCAAACAATAACGGTTTTGAAATTTTAAGGGGAAATATATTTTGGTGCTCCCAAAAATGGCTCGAAAGTAAAGATATTTTCTAAAAGTCCTCAACTACAAATGGTATGACTTTTGTGACAGTAAAATTATAAATTTCACATTTTTCATTGTCCATTTTTATTTTAATTGAATAAAATTGTAGATATATTTTCTTTCAATTAATTGGAATTGTTTGTCAAATTTAGCCGTCAGCCTAGAATGATAAATAATAGTTGAAAATATACTATCAATGAGATGAGTCTAAGAAAATTTCATAAATTTCGTTGAAATTTCCCCATAAAACTAAAACTCTCAAGAGTAAAATAAGTTTAATGCGGTTTATTCAAATCAAGTTTCCAAATCCCCAATTTTATTTTCTATTTATTAAATGAGAAATGTTAATTTTGATCCTACGCGGTGTTCTTTGATATCTACTCATTCTGTGAACTCGGTTCAATCAAGAATTTCATTGCTTTTTATTCATATTTTCCCATACATTTTCCTGATTAATATAATATCATCAGTAAAAATTAAGCTAATTTATTTATTCATTAGTTAATTAATTATTTATTTGTTATATTATTATTATTATTATTATTATTATTATTATTATTATTATTATTATTATTATTATTATTATTATCAATATTTTTAAAAAACATTTTTATAAATCGTCAGTGGCGGAAATATTTATTAAAATTTAATTCAAATAAATAGGTAATAAAAAAAATAATAATATTATAATAATTTTTTTAATTTTCACCTCTGATTTCTTTTCAATTGACATTGTTTGTATTAAAAAAAATTGACCATGAATCAGTACAAACATCGATATCTTTACTGATTCAGTCAAACTTTTTAATAAATACAATGTCAATGGAAAAGAAATCAGTGAAAAAAAAGTTCTTATAATATTTTTATTATTATTATTATTATTATTATTATTATTATTATTATTATTATTATTATTATTATTATTATTATTATTATTATTATTATTATTATTATTATTATTATTATTATTATTATTATTATTATTATTATTATTATTATTATTATTATTATTATTATTATTATTATTATTAAGATATCGATTAGGATTTTATTTGGTTTATTAGCTAAGAATCATTGAAAAATTGATGGCTTTTATTAAAAAAAAGATAAATCAATTTTAAAAATCAATATTTTAATGATTTATCTATAATAATTATGTGCATTTTGATGTAAAAACATGTTTTCCATGTCAGTAAAGGCTGCAGGTCGATGATAAATGAGAGTAACATCATCATCATTATAATTGGATACGTATATATTTTGCCGGTTCTTACAGACAGTCACAATTAATCGGCAAATGCCATCGTTTTAGCCAGGTGATAAACGTGATTCGAGATTTATTATTGCCAGAGGAAACCGCATAATTTATGTCATTTGTATGAAGGTTTGCATTTTTTTGTTTCCTCGGAGAATTTGTGCCACATTTGTAAGTGCAGTTTTATGATGACAGGTGTAGTAGTTGTAACTGTGGAGTTTTATATATTACATATATATGCGTTTGAAATTAGTAAACAATTTCTTTACATTTACGAATTTTCATTCGCATTTTATATATCATATATATATATATATNATTCCATTGATATCAAAGCTCATTGGCAGCCAATATCGCACAATCTTATTAATCTTGGTTACATACCAATTAGATTGCTTTATTTTAGCGTAAATGCATTTTTCTTATTGGTTTATTTGAGGCGAAACCGAAATGTTATTAGTGAAGGGCTTAGAAATATATTTTTGTAAAATCACAATTTGGAAATTTCGTCCGAAACCTTTTCAAATGTGATATAAAAATAAACTTTTCTCGTAACAATCAACTGTAAAGCATTTATAATTTCTGATATTTTACTGTGGTCTCCAAAAGATAGTAAAGGAATGGTTCTGAACTGTGTCAACAGAAGCAAGTTTACAAAAACTATAAGTATCAATGTTAATTTGGAAGCAAATAGAGGCTAACACCACTGAATAAGCGTATTTGTGTAAATCAGCAAAAGTTGCATTATGTCACTTACGGATTCAATTAAGACAATGTTACAGAATAAAACAGACATTGAACCAGATTTGCAAATGGCAGTTAATCAGGAAATTACAGGTAAATTCACAAAAATAATAAGAATTACAATTAATGAAAATATTGTCCTGTTGCAAGTAATTTGTTTGTTTAAAAAGGATTGTAGAAAAATGGGCTCAAGTTCATCTATTTTTTAGTGTTCAGCATCAATGGCGATTCACGCTTGATTTTTCACATAAATATTTGTTTTCACATTCAATCTTTGACATTGTTGAAGGGTTTATTATTTAATCCATTACTTCATTAGAAAAATTTCGATAAATAGTGTAAACATAACAGAATATTTTCAACATTTATATTTTATCGTTTCTAGCTTCATAATTATGATCAAAAGTGTAAGAACTGTTCTTCTCCGTTTAATGTCTGGGACAAAGCTCATTGAGATTTATTCGAAATTAAATTGATTTTCTAACTTGATAGACGATCTAAGGCTTGCCTAGCTCTGTCTAAGTGAACCTTACATTGCATTTCAGTTTGGTCTGCTTGTTTATTTTAGGCTACTGAAACCCGTTTTGTCAAAAAGTGATTGTTAGAATATGCACCCTCGTCATTTAGAATTATTTAAACAACGTTACAAATTGTTGGAGAAATAAAGTTTTCATATTTTGAGAATTAATAAATTAATAAATATATTCTGGTGTTATATTAAAACAACAAGGCCCATCATATTGGATTTATTTATCATTAATATTAACAACCAATGTACCTATAGCAATTTCAACTCAGATTTATTCTTTATAACTAATGGTTTGAAGTAAATTGGTTTTTCTATGAACTGATGATCCAATAGAAAACCACCTAAAACTATGAGCGAATCGGATGTGGCACAAACACGTACAAATTTGTTAACACTTTTGTTTTCTTTAAGCTTTAAGACACTTTAATACAATTCAATTCGCTACCGCTTTTTCTGTAAAATTTTGCTTCGACCGCAATGGCTATTTATGCTAAGTTTGTTATTTGTCTTTGGTGGCAGAAAATAAGTAATATCAACCACTAAAATAGAGAGGTCGCAGTGAACGTTATGAAAATGTATATATCAGATTTATCAAGAGAATCCTTTTCACCTACTCGTATTGTACAGGTGATTCTTAATTTTAATAACAAATTAAATTACCTTTATTTATTTTGAGGTTAGCATAAACATTTGTCTAATTCGCATTTTTGAATTTATACTATTGAAAGTTTAATAAATCTTGAAAACCCCTTAGCTCACCGTTTCAATCATCACTGGTTTGAAATTCGTCATTACTGGGTCGTCTTCACGTTTGACATTTTCATCGTGGTTTCCTGGTCCAAATTTGTTTGTTGTCTGGTTTAATCTATTTCAGTGGTCACATAGATCCGCTTACATTAAGTCAATTAAATAATTATCTAAATTAAAATATTTTTAATTTCAATTAATTATGAAAGAGAATTAAAGTAATTATTGGCAATTGCCATTCTGATGACATTGTTTTCTGTTATTTATAGATTTCCTTTCATGAATTACACTGATTGGCTGCTGCCAATGAATTGATTGTACAAAATGACAAAACAATTTTAATTATAAAATGTCAGTATCAGCAGCAGCAGCAGCAGTCGCAGACTTTGAGTTTTTGACTCAATACGGCGCACCAATCAATACTTTGAAGTGTGCTGGGCCAATATTGGCAGTGAAATATCGATACGGCTAACGCATTGATTTTACATTTTGGAATAAAATTTCAATTTCAGACAAATACAAATAATTGATTAAATAGGCGAATAATATAATAATAATAATAATAATAATAATAATAATAATAATAATAATAATAATAATAATAATAATAATAATAATAATAATAATAATAATAATAATAATAATAATAAAAATAATAATAATGATAATAATTATAAATATTAATAATATTTAATGATAATTGATCATTCGTGTTTTAGATGTACAATGTCTACGCTCGTTCAACTTGCAAGTCTTCGATTTCCAGGGACAGCAATACAGATTTATGTTCATCGAAAAATAAGAAGGATACGCATGACAGTCAGAACGAGTCGAAAAATCGAGAAAGAGATAGTCAGTCACCTATCCGACGAACAGTGAAATCTCCAAGGCAATCTCCTCGGTCGAGCAAAGGGGATAAATTTCCCAGATCTGTAACGCAGTATGAAATTGGATCGATTAGTTTGCGTGAAAAATTATATAAAGAGATTGAACATGAAAAGCGACTTAAAAAGCGTCGACTTCGTTTAATGGCTTCAACTGAAGACTCATTTAATAGACTTAAACGTTTTGATGAATTCGAAGATCAAAGAAACTGGAATAAAAATGGTGAGAACAAGTATTAATTTTCTTAGTTTTAATAATTTTGAAGGGTCATAAAAAATATTGCATGATACATTTATTCATGATCTTTCATATCGGATATCCAACATATTCATAATAATTTTATGTAGAAAGTATATTGTAAAAGAATACAGTAATGGTGATACCTCTTAGAGAATCGATAAGCCCAGGACAAAAACATTTGATCTAAGTATCTCACTCTCGGATTTTATTATATAAAATGTTTTACTGCTACCAACTTCTATAAGTATCGTCGTGGCAAGTTTGTGATTGGTTTCAGAACTTTAGTATACACTTTATCTTTAAAAATGATCTAAAAAATGTTTTTATATAAGATCTTATCACCTTGGTGATAATGTCTTTTAATCCTTTAAATTTTATTATGAATATTAATTCGAATGGGGGTAACCTTCATATAACGCCTTTGTTAGGTTCCTCAGAAGTGGTACGTTATGTGAGACTAATTTTTGCATATAAAGAATGGGGTAACATTCCTAAAGATTCATTATAGACTTAGACTATTAAGATTAAATATTTCTCAATTGTGTTGGTTTCAAATTATTATTAAATTATTATTATTATTATTATTATTATTATTATTATTATTATTATTATTATTATTATTATTATTATTATTATTATTATTATTATTATTATTATTATTATTATTATTATTATTATTATTATTATTATTACATAAAATGATAGTTTCATGGTAGCAGTATCAATTCACCATAAAATAATTGTTAATTTATATGATAAGCCTTTGCTGCAAGTTTCAAGTTAATTAACTCGTTGACGGACAAAGCGGTTATATAACAGAACGCCTGTAGCCGTAGCATATTCCAAATGTTACTATGTTCATTTAACTTTAGGAATTTCTATATATTGTGTCACAAAATGAGCCATGAAAAGTATTTGAACCTCCCTTGAATAAATATCATCAACATGTTAGAAACAAAAAATGAGAATTTTCGACTAATTATAAAATAAGAAAAAAACTCTTCAAATTCTCATTCAATTTTTTTTTACTTTTTTTTTCTTCTACTTCTTTTTAATATTATTATTATTATTTATTAGATGCTTCTATTAAAGTTCTGACGAATATTGAAGCTGCTCAAAACATCCTAGCACAACTTGCGAAACCTTTTCAAAAATATCTAAGATTAGCTCGATTACAAATTCAATTTCCAAAATCAAGAATCCACAACCACTTGGTCAAATGTCTCCAATATGGGATGACTGCACAATCATTTCTTGAAAGCTTTATTTCAACTCCAAAGGTTTTAGAGACTGCTGAAAACATAAACGGGCAAATTTGGACTATCTATTGCAAAGTGTCCCTTTGTAGAGGGCTGACAAATAAGCTGACATTTATGCTGAAACGGGAAAGTGTATCATTGATGTGCACAGTTCACCATGTGCCCATGTTTTCACTAAGTGAAGACATCATAGATCATGAATCTCAAAAGTTTCTCATTAAATTCAATTCAGAAACGTCTGTTTGAATGAACTCTTATTTTGCAAGTGTAAATAGTTTTTATTTCGTTTGAATATTTATTAATATGAAGATTTTTATTATTTATTTGTTTATTAAACTATTCTAAATATATTTCTAATTTCAAAGTTGGCTTTTCCTATTGATTTTGTTAGTTTTTCTCTTTCCCGAAATTTCAATGCTGAATTGTTTCCCAAGGAATAAATTCCTCTGAAATCCAAAGCGCGTCAATCAGCCAATGAAAATTATTCATGCAATTATTTGACAATATTATTTGTTCATTTTTGTTACCGTCACCGCTTAAATTCTCAATTATCTTATATATAGAACCGATAGTCATGTATAGTGGCCATAACTACAGGGTTAGAAAACATTTTCCAATCTAATGAAGTGCAAAGTCAAAAACAGATACACCATGAAACCAAAAAAAGGTTATTAGTTCTCAATGACATGGGATTTCATGTTTGCTTTGCACAAATTGTAATAGTGAAATAAGTGTAAATCTTGAGATTATTAATATTTAAAGACAGTGGCATTACGATTATAAACATTAGACATGTGTATTTCTTAGTTGATGTATATATTTGCATAATTTTAATCTGTTGCATAATACTATCCTAGTTCTTGCTCCTGGACTTAATACGTCCTGATATTATTGGATTAAATTCCTTGAAACGTTTGTGACAATACTTACACATACACATGAAAGAACTTAAGTTTTACTCTTTACAAAAGATATTAATAAAACAAATATGATATTAGTATAATAATAAAACATTAAAATAAGAACATTGACAAATAGTGACACGTATCCTATCTGGATCCCAAATATTACCCCCCCCCATATACTTATTAACCAAAGTAGTATATAGATTTCGCGTAGATGTTTCTGACAGGATTTTTAAAATGTGTTTTGCTTAAAATGTATTTACTTTTTATTTCTGTCGGTATCAGAAATCGGACCTTTCGCAATATTCAAATACAATTTCAACAATACAATAATAATAATAATAATAATAATAATAAATAATAATAATAATAATAATAATAATAATAATAATATAATAATAATAATAATAATAATAATAATAATAATAATAATAATAATAATAATAATAATAATAATAATAATAATAATAATAATAATAATAATAATAATAGTAATAATAATAATAAATAATAATAATAATAATAATAATAATAATAATAATAATAATAATAATAATAATAATAATAATAATAATATAATAATAATAATTAATAATAGTATAATAATCATAATAATAATAATAATAATAATTAATAATAATAATAATAATAATAATAATAATAATAATAATAATAATATAAAAGGATTATTTATTATTCAGCAGCATAAATTAAATGTTAAAAAGTATATGATGAGATAAGCTTTTTACTGCAAAATATGTATCAAATAAAAAAATTTTCGATTATGAGATAATCCTTTTCAAGTTTTCAGTCAACTAATTTTTTCATCGAAAATTATTATTATTATTATTATTATTATTATTATTATTATTATTATTATTATTATTATTATTATTATTATTATTATTATTATTATTATTATTATTATTATTATTATTATTATTATTATTATTAATTATTATTATTATTATTATTACGAAATAAAGAAATTTATTCGATAAAGAAAATCAAATTTTTCGTAATTTATTGAAATTAGTTTATTACTTTATTTAATTATTTTTATGGCAAGTAATTTTTGAAAAATAATTTTCAAAATTTTATCTGAATTTTTTATTACCAAAGTAAATACATGAATTATAAATAATGTTATTGTCAAAGATCCAAAAAGGGACCCAATTAAATCCACAAATAATGTTTAAAAGGACGCGGTAAAATCCCATTCTACACCGAATAAATATGATTTATTTAATTTTTTTGACAATCACAGACAAATTAATTATATAAATTTATTGAAATTATGCCAACTCGACTGTGTTTATTATGGTTGATGTGGACAATATTCATATTCTTTTTTTTATGTTTGCAAGCACTTTTGCCG
>CAUHTR010005742.1:0-25095 GCA_959609185.1 Schmidtea polychroa | reverse complement strand
NTTTTAATCTTACAGCCCTTATTGTGCTCACAAATATGGGTCAAAGCCTTCGGTCTACAATGTTCTCGAGTTCGAATACAGAGATGACGGGAAGTCTCTCAAATGTATGTGGCATTACATTCATTACATGTAAACTGATAAACGAGATCGGAACACAATTCAACCGGAGTTTATGACTTATTAATAAACATATTGCGTACTTTCCATGAAGTTGACACTATCCTATAGTTTAAATTCCCTAACTGATTTCTTATCTTCACTTTATAATCCTTAAAACCTTCTGAGTACGGCAATACTAACACAAATTTAGGCTCATCATCCTTGCTCACAATATTTAATTTATTTAACTCATCAGACTCACATATCTCAACAAGATCACACCCAGATTTTCTCAAACATGGATCCTTAGGATTTTTAATAAATTTGTCAACAGTCTCTTTCACCATAATTAATAAAAAGGATTTTGAATAACCGTTCTTCATTAATAATTCAACCAATATGTCAACACTTTTTACTGAATTTTTAAAAGTAGAAGACAAAGACCATGAACGATAAATCAACCCCTTCACCATATTTCTTTTATACTTGAATTCACAAAAACTTTCGGAAGAAGTATAGAGACCAGTCTCAGTTGGTTTTCTATAAATCTCTGTCTCATAGTGTTTCTCTTTGCGTTGTATTAACAGATCCAAGAAAGCAAGCGATGATTTTTTTCTCTGTTTCACATGTGAATACAATGTTTTTATGTAGACTATTCATTTAATGTAAAAACGGTACAACATGCCTCAATAGAAGTTGCAAATGTAATTTTGATTTATTTTAAAATTTGTTTGTATGTATAAATATTGAAAAACTAAAATCTTATGTAGAATTATTTCTCAAGATAAAGTTGTTTAAATATTAAATTGTAGAAATTTGTAATTGTGTAAATAAAGATTTGCAATAAATGGATGTTCTAATGACGTTATTAAAGCATATGAAATTTGTCACAGAATTCTGCACTTGTAATTTGATATTTGTGGAGAACAAGTAGAAAAATCTTAATAATGTCGATAAGCAAATAATTTTTATTTAATGAAAATTTAATTTGAAAAAACAAATGGAAAATATGAATTATTTTTATTAATATTTATTAATAATTAAAAACTAATTATAAAATTCTGGAATTTCTTCGTCCTTTTTCAAAGCGGTTTTATATGCAGCTTCAAAATCTTTGATGGTTATTTGATATCTGTTATCACGGATTGCCAACATGCCAGCCTCCTGGCAGATTGAACTGATATCTGCTCCAGAGATTGGATCATTTCTTGATGCAAATTCATCGAGATCTATATCAAGTGACAAATTCATTTTGCTTGTTACTGTTGAAAAGACCATTCGTTTTTGTCGTTTATCTAGAAGGGGAAATTCAATTTTCCTATCCAATCGACCTGGCCGAAGAAGAGCTGGATCAAGAGTATCTGCACGATTTGTAGCCATAATAACTTTGACATTAACAGATTGATCAAAGCCATCCATCTGTGTCAACAATTCTATCAAGATTCTTTGAACTTCTCGATCAGCTCCAGTTTTACTGTCAAATCTTTTAGTTGCGATTGAATCAATCTCATCAATGAAAATAATTGAGGGCGCATTAAGTTTCGCTAACTTAAATATGTCTCTCACCATTTTCGGTCCATCACCAAGATATTTCTGTACGAATTCTGAACCGTTCGCTCTGATGAATGTTGCATTGGTTTCATTGGCCACTGCTTTTGCTAACATAGTCTTGCCACATCCCGGTGGTCCATACATTAGGACACCCCTTGGTGCGTCGATTCCAAGCTGCTTAAACAAGCCGGGATTTGTTAATGGCAGTTCAATTGCTTCTTTCATTTCTTGTTTCTGTATGTCTAATCCACCAATCATTGCAAATGTAACATCAGGTTTCTCATCATCACGAAGAACCTTTATTGAAGAATCTGATTCTGGAATCATTATGTCAACGAGAGCTTTGCTGCCTTTATTCAATGCAACAGTTGCATTTTTTGTCAACAATTCCTTGTCCAAAGTTGACAATATTGGAACATAATAATTTTTATCACATTCAGTTTTAACAATTCCAGAATCATTGTCAATGGCCTGAATAAATGTCCCAACAGCTAGGGGAGTTGACTGAATTCTTTTTACTTCCTCTTTCAAATATCCATATTGATTTTTTAAATTTCTAAATTCTTCCTTCAAATAATCTTCTCTACTTTCGAAAATTTCTATTTCGGTTTCTAAATCTTTCATAATGTTGTAATTATCTAATTGGCATGTTATATCGGTTATATCGTTCATATTGTTCATTCTATTAATTATAAAATATATATTAATAATTGATTTATTTAAACAAATTTAATTAAATTATTATAATTGTCATTTTTAATAATTTAAATATATATTTTAATTTAATTTTATTTTAATCTTATGTTATTTAAAATTAACTTTTTACTATTAAATAATTCGTAAATCTAAATTAATTAAATTTTAAATACAAATTTTAACTTTAAATATAAAATAAATATAAATATAATATAAAATATAAAATATAAAAAATATTTCATTTAATAAAACAATTTGTTAAATTATATTAAAGTTCTCCCTATATTTATAATAATTTATTGATTTTGAATTTTATAAATTTGTAAAATATCTAATTAAAACTAATTAAACTAATTAAAATTAAATGTTAGATGATAAGAATAACAAAAGTTTGAATTAATAATAAAGTTTACTATCGAGATTTTGATTGGAATTTTAATATTTCAGAGAGAAATAAAGATAAAACGATATTAAAAATATTATCATATTTATTTTTTGGTTTCACATTTAATCTTTTTTTAAATTCTATAATTTTCAGTGTGATGCGGGCTCTATAAATGCTGTACCGAAATATTGAGTGCCTTATATATTGTTTTGATATTTAGTTCTAGAAATATTAATATAAAAATTATTGAATAAAATTAATTTATTATTATGAATTTTATTTTTAAATTATTATATTTTTTAATTATTTTTGTGATTTAATAATAATTGGCATAATTAAAAAACCTCTTAATCTCGAATCAAGTCTTTTTGTCAAATTAGCTGAAATTATTTATATAGAAATATCTTGATTAATTGAATTTTAAATAAGATTAAGAATTTTAATTTTTTTATAAATATCATTTTAAATTTTTAAGTTACACGTGAAAATGTAAAATTTTAATTACGTAAAATAGATTTTTTAAACCTATTTAGAAATGAAATTTTTTCCTAAAATCTTTTTCTAACTAAAAAAATAAATAAATTAAAATTAATTAAAATGTAATGAAAAATAATAAATGCTGTTATTATTCTCGTCAGCATATACATTAATTGTTAAAAATTTAAAACTCCTAAATAAAATTCAAAGTTTCATTCCAAAGAATATTTTATTAGTTTAATTAAATTTTAATAGAAATTAACCCTAGATTGATACATGTCTTTTCGGATATAAAAGGTTTCGAGGACCAAATTACAAATCGAATGTTACAAGATGCTTTTTACATGGATTTACTTAAATCATATTAAAAATTTTATTTCTATATTTAATTTATAAATTAAGATCCCAATTTCTTACTGTATCAATATTACGATATTATATTTTTCAATTTTTTTGTGATTTATTAGCTTCTTTTGGTTTTATCTTTTTTAATACATTTATCGAAATTATATTTAAAATTTTTTTTAATTAATAAAAATACAAGAAATAATAATTGGCATAATAATAAACCTCGTAATCTCGAAGCACGCCTTTTTGTCAAATTAGCTAGAAATTATTTAACATTAATTAAATATTACTGATATTTTATCAGTAACTGAAATAAAAATAATAATTTTAAATGAGATTAAGAATTTTAATTTTTTATAAAAATCATTTTAAATTTTTAAGTTTCACGTAAAAATATAAATTTTTGATTATTTTAATTATTATAATTATTTTTAATTAATAAATTTTCATCTTCTTATAAATCTGTAATATTTTTATCTTCCTAACTTTTCTGTAAAAATTAGTCATTAGTTTCCGTCGTTTTGTAGGTATTATTATTATTATTATTATTATCTTTATTATTACCTTTATTTATAGGAATAATTTTCTGTAGGATCAAGTATAGTTCTGTGAGTTTTTTTTATTCAAAGTAGGGTGCCATATTTTTTGTAATTGGCACTGAAATTTTAGTCCTCTTTTCATATCGTGATCATGGTCGTAGAAGGCATTGGATATAGCAATTCCTTCTGATACGAGTTTTTATGTAAAAGATTTTGCCGTTTCCGGTTCTTGCTCATCGTCATTGTCATCACCTAAATCTTGATCTCCGTCAGATTAATTAAGATGAACATTTTCGTTTTGGTCATGATCATAATTTTTAAATACTTGAACATCAGTAAAAGATATTTCATCAAATCCATTTTCTCCAAAAGAAGCCTTTAAATCTCCGACCAGGCTTAGTTCAACTTGAGCCTCTGTTACTTCATTTAATACATCGACTCCGTGTGGCTATAGCTTTTTCCAAGAGCCCTTGAGTGTAGATTACTTTGATGCCATAATATAATTTTCTATAAACTTTACACAATTTCACAAAGTATAATCTTTCCATACTTTTTTTACTGATATATTAGAAGAGTCATATAATTTATGCAGGATGAATACAAATGTAATTAGTAAAAATATGGCTTTAAAAGTTGCAATAATAACTTGGTCCAACTCCTGCAGCAAAAATGTTGCGTTAGGTGATAAAATATTACTTTAAGTTAAGATGAGAGAAATCCGTTAGATGGCAAGAAGCATTATCAATGATAAGCAATACTTTGAAACTCAAATTCTTTTCATTTAAATATCGCTCAACATTTTGAAGAACCAATCCAAAAAATACTTGTCGTCATTAGATATTAGATATCTGGTTTCTTGAATTAATAACATCCATAATATTTCAAAACCAAACAAAACTATATTTTTAAACACAACACAAAATCTCTCTTATTTAAACAATCTCTGTTTTTTTGGTTTGAAAATATATTCGCTCGCATGAGTTAATAATTGAATAAGGAATATTCGTACACAAGCATTTAATAAACATTTATATTTTAATTTTCAATCATTTTTGAATATATTTAATTTACCGTCAAGCCAATTAATAACTTCGATATTCATATTTAATTTATAATTTCATTATCTACTTTTATTATATTATTTAAATCTATTTAAAACTGGAAATTAAATACTAATTCTATATAATTACTTTCACAACTCATCAAAGTTTATGAAGGCACTACAGCGCAATGAGCGGAGGATAAGCAATGATTTTGTTACAAGATCACCTGATGCATTAATAAATAATAATGATGAATGGAGGTCTTTCTCGGCTTTAAGCACTTGTGCTTTTATTCGTGCATTAAGATATATGTGCGATCTGGCCATTTTTCTCACGACAATCTGGTTTGTCGGCATTAAATATTTGATAAGCAGCATAACCACCATTTTCAGTTATTTCCTGCAGTTTTGAATGAAAAAAACTTGCAACTTCTATGCAGTTTTTCTCCAGTTGATTTTAGATTATGTAATGAAAATCATTTTTTAAAATCTTTAGGCCAACCTTTAATTCCAGTAAATTCAGTAACATGACCGGACGAAGTATATGGTACAGAGAATGTTAAATGATTATAAATTTGCACGGCTTTGAGAAGAAGTGAAACTCCATTTAAATGGCATTTTAATTTGATTATTGTGTTCTATCTATAACATTAACATTTTCTCAATTAATGGACTTCTAGCATTAGATGTTTTATTCAAACTGACAGTTGCATCTGCTGCAACGGCATTTCTTATTTTTCTTTCATTATTTCTTATAGCTCGAATGTCAGAATCTCCTAACAAAAATTTCTTCCAATTGCTGTTAGTCAGACACCTTTACGTAATCTATCCAAAATTAGAATTATTGTTTCTTATATTACTGCTTTTCTATAAGATTTGTTCGACATTTCTAGAAAGATTTAGAAATTAAATGATTAATACCAAAATCTCAAATTTATTCTGTTAACAAATAACAACGTCAACAATATAAAAATTTAACATAAAATTTTAATTTATCAGGATTTCATCGAGCAATGTTAAAAAATGACACGGAAAAATAGAAAAAATATTTAAAGATAATTAACAAATTTATTATTAATTATCAACAATGTATATTACATAGAATATATTACAATATAATATTGATTCGTCTTTGTCCATTCATTAATTCAGAAAGTATTTCATCCGGACTTATTTTAATGTCTTGATGAATATATAACAAAAACAACCCGTTTAACCTATTATTATTATTAATAACGGCTTTGATGAAACAAAACACAACTATTCCAACAAAACAAACGCAAATATTTAATAAAGATTCTGATAATCAGCCTGGAGCTTTAATTCAAAGTAATGAAGAACGAGTAATGACAAACAACTGAAACAATAAGGTAATATCATAATAATATTTTTACCATTTCCATTTTGCCGAATTAATCTTTTATTGTTTATAAGAGAAATCTCTCAAAATAAATTTAAATTTGTAAACGTAGATTTCTAAAATTTTGCAATTTATTTTCAAAATAATGTTATCAGAGTCGATGAATTAATACATTAGCTGTTATAAATTATAAGTCAGGGATCCAAAAAAAAAAGTATTATTATTAATATTTATTTTTAAATGACCTCTAAAATAAAAATTTAATAAAATAAAAATTTAAATAAAAAAATAAAAAAAAGGTAAAATTAATGCAAATCATCATTTAGAAATGCCTTCATGACCTCCTCAAAGAAGTATGGTAAACCACTGATTGGGGTTCCGGGGTGAATTTATTTATCATTAAATTAATAAATGTTTATGGAAATTAGTGATTGCTATGTTTTGCACAGATTATTTCATTCATCTCTAAAACTTTTGTTATAATAAAGCAAAAAATCAACGAAATAAATAATTTATTTATAATAAATCTGTAATAAATATTACTAAATCAGTTTAACTAAATTAGCAAGTACGGAGAATAGTCAAATCAGTTTGAAGAACCCAAATCGTAAGCAATTTATGAAACAATAAAAATATTTGATTTCATTTTATCTCTTGCAGGATCAGCTTTATTAAATTGCAATTAAAATTTTTAAAATATATTTAATTGTTTAACTGAATAAATGATCTATGACCGGTTTCGGGAGGTTTACTTCTTTGGGATTTTGATTTAGTTTTCCAGTTTTCCTCCTATCAATTATGTGCTCATGGCACCAAGTCAACTGCTTTCTTATTCTATTGCGGATTTTCTGAAATTCGGGAAATTTTTATAATAAATTCAACTAGTAATAATGAGGTAAAAACAATTAATTCAATAAGATAAACATTACAAGTTTTGTGATACGAAGTGCAAATCCCAACAGTAGAGTAGTTTCGAGCTTTTGGCTCTCATCAGTACTATGCAGAAGACGCGAAGATTTTACAAAATTTTTAATTAGTAGTGAGAAGCGAGGAGTATAAACCAAGCCAAATATACAGTATTACGTAATATTTGTATGGGTACCCTATGGGGGGTGATATGGTGTTACATAATTTTGTAAAATTACGTAATCATATTTGAAGTGACGTGATTATATTTTTGATTATGTAATAATTGAATTTTTATTTTTTTAATAAATAGTTTTAGCACATACATCACCTTTTTTGCCACTTAGACAACTTCCAGTTGGCCCATGCTGTAAATCATCAAAGTAATATGTCTTTGGGGCGTGGTTCTCGTTGTTATCCCATTCTAATTTCATTGGTTTAAATGCGGCAAACAATGCGTCATAATCAACATCATCTTGTGGATCCCCATTGTCAATTGTTTCTTCCCATATATCAAGATAATTTTCAGATGAATTATCTATTGTAAAATCACTGGAATCTTCATTTACAATCACAATAGGGTTTAAAAATTGAAAAGTAATTAAAATTATTGACTATTTTCAGGCAATCATTTTTTAAATATAAAGGAAAAATTGTATCATCAAAACACACCAAGAAAAAAATTTACAAGGCCGTTTCATAATTATTTTCATATTTTATAATATTTTTTCTTGCCATAATACACTGGACATCATATGATGTACAGAGCAGTTAAAGGGTTAAGAAAATAAATAAATTATTACAAAAAATGTTACAAATAAAGATTAATTGATTGAAATTATTTTGTCCTGTGCAAAATTCGCATTTATTAATATTATAATTATTTATTAATATTTATAACCTTTAACTTCCGATTACACAAGTTGTTTACTGGAAATTTGATTTGACACATTTTGTGGAATGAAAAGGTTGTCGATAGAGAAATTATAAATTTATAAGTAAAAAATCTGTTGTTTATTTTTTTATATGTTTCAGTGGGAAATAACTGTTTTCTTTTAGTTACAATTTGAAATTCTGAAGGTTCGGTACAGAGCACCATTTCTAGGGATTAAATAAACATTTCCTGATAATACATATATAAAGAAAAATAGTAATTACGGCATAAAATTTTCTTCAAATATTTATTGTTTTGATTGGCATTTGACTGACAAGTCAGTTGATTCTAAACTCACACAAATAATTCCATCTCAATAAAATATTATTTATTATATGTAAATTTATTCAGATGAAAAAGTAAATATAACAAATAATTTTAATATAACACATTCTAGTACCAATCAAAACTCGAATTGTCTAACAACATAACTTGTAGAAAATTGAAAATTAATGAATTTGTTTTTTAAATTAAAACAAACTTAAAATGAACAAATTGTAGTTTTTTGATTTATTATTATTATTATTATTATTATTATTATTATTATTATTATTATTATTATTATTATTATTATTATTATTATTATTATTATTATTATTATTATTATTATTATTATTATTATTATTATTATTATTATTATTATTATTATTATTATTATTATTATTATTATTATTATTATTATTATTATTATTATTATTATTATTATTATTATTATTATTATTATTATTATTATTATTATTATTATTATTATTATTATTATTATTATTATTATTATTATTATTTGTTTCGACCAGTCAGAAGGGATTGCCTCTGACTGGCATTTATTTGGCTTTTTTCTATCGCGTCTGTGTGCGCGGTCTGGTTAGACCGATTCCTGTTGGTGTGCGCACACAGACGCGAGAAGTAGGTTTTTGATTATTTGTAATTTTATTAAATTGTAGTTTTTTGTAGAAATTATTGAGTTTAATTTAAATTCGGGTTTTGGATTTGTTTAAAACGGGATGGTCAGCGGGCCTTTTGAATGGAAATTGGAATTGTGTTAAATTGGAAATTTTGTGGATTGGAATAAATTTTGAATCGAAAAGACTGGAATTTTCGAAATTGGAGTTTTGGAATCGAAATTTGTAAATTCCTTGTTAAAATGGCTTCAGGTGTTAAATGTGATCCTTCAGTTGAAGAAGAAGATTTTAATTACAAATTTATTAAAGCTTAGTATGTTCCAAACCAAGATCTTATTTCTTATTTCGATGAAACCCGTGAATTCATTGAAAATGGCAGAAAATTTGGTGGACTATTGGTTCACTGTCTTGCTGGAATATCAAGAAGTGGAACTATTTTGACGGCTTATTTAATGAAACATTTTAAAGTTGGTCCAAACGATGCGATTGAGACAATTAAGGAAAAGTCATTTATATGTCCAAATGATGGATTCACGAAACAATTAAAGATATATTTCAACATGAATTGTAGTGGTGATTACAAAAGTGATGAGTACAAACAATTTATCCGCTTATTTTCTCCAGATGAAATCAACAAATGCACAAATACAGTTTCTCAAGCTCAATTTAATTCAAAAGATTTAGTTCAATTCAAATGTAGAAAGTGTCGAATTTTATTATTCGACAATTCAAGTGTTGTTGAGCACAGTAAAATGAAAGCTTCGAAAGCAATAAATGAAAACACAATTTGCAATGAGGAAATATTTATCGAAGCTCTTCCTTGGATTGAAGGCAGCAGTGCAGACGGTGGGGTGGAGGTGACATTGTTGAATAAAATTCTAATGAGTTATTTTGATCGAAAACAATTATTATTATTATTATTATTATTATTATTATTATTATTATTATTATTATTATTATTATTATTAGTATTAAGTGATGATTTCTTGGTAGCAGCATTTATTATTTAAAACAATAAAGTGATAATTTAACCCTTTTTTTCTGCGAATAATGTATTTCATGAAAAAAAATTCGACTATAAGATAGTCCTTGTCAATCTCCTGGAATTTAGCAATATCCTTCCCGAAAATCCATTTATATCTTTCTTTTATTTCTTTTCCTTAATTCTCATTGGTTATAATGATATACTTTCCTTTTCTGAATTTTTTTAAAAGAAAGTATATCATTAAATTATATTTATAACCAAATAAATGATGACTTTATAAAATTAGCAAAGCGCTATAACTTCTTATTATCGTTGTTTATGAAGAAACCAATTCTTTTTTATTAAATTTCCATATAAAATTTATTCCTATTTTTCTTTTGTTTTAACAAAACCATTTTTTGGATAACTTCAGATTTAAAACTTAATTGTGCTTTTACCGCACTTTGTTAAAATATTGAATTATGATTGGATTAAATTAAAATTTTTAAATTATTGAAATTTTTTTCTTTTACTTATTACTCACCATTTGTATAAGACTAAGTGAGACGTCCGAACAAGGATCAACGTCAAAAAAATCCGACATATCTGGAGACTCCGTTAACAAAATATTCTTAAATCACAAAAATGACAAATAACTTTTACAAGTTGCCAATATCTCTTTATCAAAGTTACCTTCGTATCCTTAAGGTAAATAACATTAATTCTGTCAAATCCTAATAGGTTTACCTCAGTTACTTGAATCATATTTTCATGATAGTTAGGCTGCATCTAAAATTAAGATTTTATAGTAAATATACGAGTAAATGAAATTTTCAATATGAAAATTTTTCAAATGAAATTTTCGCACTTCAAGCGGAAAAGAAGAAATTACTTGGTGAAATAAAAATACTTTAGGAATTAAAAGTTTAATGAATCCGTACCCGTTTAAAATATGCAATACAAAAAATCTAATAATTTGCATTTTATCGTATTCATGATATTGTAGACATCAATCAGACTCCAAAACATGTTTAGATTAACAACAACAACGAATTCCAAACAATATAAACTTTTATTGATGATCACAGTTATAATTTTGTTTTCACTTTCTGTTTAAAATTCCCAGTTAAATATGTACACTTGAGATCAGGAATTTGGTGTTGAAAAAACCCAATTAGCAATAAACTATTTCTTACTCTAGCCAGTTATCCTCTGTTGCTGTTTTAATAAATTATATTAAAAATTTTCTGATTTTAAATTTGACCTTCAAGGCAATCAAAATTATTTTAGCATTAAAACAAATAATAGTAATAATAATAATAATAATAATAATAATCATAATAATAATAATAATAATAATAATAATAATAATAATAATAATAAAAATAATAATAATAATAATAATAATAATAATAATAATAATAATAATAATAATAATAATAATAATAAAAATAATAATAATAATAATAATAATAATAATAATAATAATAATAATAATAATAATAATAATAATAATAATAATAATAATAATAATAATAATAATAATAATAATAATAATAATAATAATAACTTGAAAAAGGCAGTGCCGAAAATTCGTGAATATCAAAAACATTGATATATTTACTGATTCATAGTCAAGCTTTTTAATAAATACAATGGAAAAGAAATCAATGGTTTATTTGAAGAAGAAGTTCTTATAATAATAACAATACTATAATAATTACAATATTCTATTCTAAATTAAAGATCCTCAACAATTATCAAAGAACAATGATAATTTACTCCAAAGAATGACTATAGTAGCAGATAATCACTCAACTTTTATAAGCAATATTCTAAAGGATTGAGGAACTTTGATGTAGGCAATCTAAATCAAGTTTTCCCCCAAAAACCCAAATTTTGTACTTAGGTAACATATTATTTGGGAAAACGTATTTTTGTGAATTGAAAATGTACATGTGAATAAAACTGTTAAATATCAGTTGTTTAAAAAATATTTTTAAAATTCTAGTATCATTTTATTTCATTATAAACCTAGGAACCTAAAATGAAAATTCATTAAAACCCAAAGATCTTATGTTCTACTGATGGAGTTACTAAGATTTTCATTAGCGTTCTTGAACTTTTGATTTACACCTTTAAAAGAAAATGTGTTCTTTTGCATTCAATATCAGATAATTTGCATGGAAATTGTAAATAGGTAATTAGTAAATAAAATTCCCACATTTAGACTTCACTGAAAATTAATTATAAATAAACATTTCTTACATTTGTTGATCTTATTGTTTCACTTTCGATTGTTGCAATAGTATCCTTGATTAAAACTTAAATTATTAAGCCGATGATTTACAATTTAACTCACTGGTGGATTATTCGGGGGTCGCATCTAAATATTTTCTTATGATTTATTTGATAAAATTCAATTTCTCACGTCTAATGCATTTTCAGGTAATAATGATTGCACAAGGGACACATTTATCGGTTCAATGTACCTGACTCCAATCACAGATCCCAATACCGTTGCCTTGAAATTTTAAATTACTGAAAGTTTTTTTTAAAAAATTTAATAACTCATAAAATAATTAAAACTTAATATTTTATTTTAGTTTTTAGTCCTAAAAAATTTTAAATTTTTTATTCATTTATATTACAGAGTTTTTCGTTTATTTTCTTTTTTGTTTCGTTCATATTCGAGATCTTCTGAGAAAAAAAATGAGAAAATGAAGAAAATAATTGAAAAACACTGTAATTTAATTTAATTTATTATAAATTTTATAAATTTTAAAAATTATTTTAAAGCATTATTTAAATATAATTCACAATTTTACGTCGAAGTCAATAAAAAATCAGACTGGTGATTTCACTGATTTCTTCTTTTCTGTTAGACCCAACAGTGAAAATCCCGAGTATAACAAAATCATACGACCAAAACAGCAGACAAAGTTTACACGCCGAGCTATGTAAAGATAAAATGTATTCATGAATTTGTTCTTAATGATAAATTGTCATCGAAGATTCTGCCAAATCCGTTTCCAAAGATACCTCTGAATCATTGCAAATAAATATGAGAGCATTTAATAATGATGATATGCTTTCTGAATACTGTTGGCTTTGAATGTACACCATAGACCTCCGAAAAATATGATAAATTGTCACTGTAACTCGATCAGCTTTGTGAATTCCCGATCCATTATCAATTACTGGGACAGTAATATCTTTTTTTCCATTTTGTTCTTTTTCGTATTATTCAAATATAAAATAAATAACAAAATTCCAAGAGAAAACTTTATTTAAATTTTGGAACCACGATTTGAATTAATTATCAAACAAATCATTTCCAAATGACCAAGCAAAATCGAAACTACCTAAAATCTGACCACAAACATTCCAAAATTGAAGCGACAAAACAAATTTTCAAAAAACAATCCAAAAACCAGAATTCAAGATAAACGAATTAATATCGAGAACCTCGCGTTTGTGTGAGCGCACAGTACCCTAATCAGCCAAAACCTCAGCAACGCACACACAGACGCGACAACAACTCACAGAACCAAACACCTACTGTTTATTCGTGAATCGTATAATACGGTGATGTTCAATTTGGGTTCAGCAGAACCTTTGGGTTCTTTAAAACAAATATAAGTCGATTATAAGTTGGTTGTATGTGTATTTTAGTAGAAAAGGTATATCTCAAGCTTGTTGGAATCTTAGTGTTTTCCAAAGGGTTCCACGAGTAAATTCATAGTCGTGAAAAATTCCAAATGCCCAAAAAATTGAACACCGTTAAAATGATATAATATTTTTTGCTTTATTATATTATACTTTAATATTAAAAGCTCCGTAAAAGTTTTGTTATCACACTTATCACAAAATTAATTTAATTCCAGTAGCTTACCTCTATCCTAATTTCTTTCTCGTCAGACGAAATGTTTTCGAAATTCGGACTTTGAAAAGTGTCTACAGACTCAATTTGATCAATGTCAAAGTTATCCGTTTTGAATTTCGGAGAATACTGAAAAATCTAATTATGTATACAATTGAAAATTTTCTATACCGTGGTTACAGTATCAAAATGAATATCAACAGTTTTGATTTTCATGGACTCCTGTATATGAAATGTTTTTATAATGTAAGGAAATAATAATAATAATAATAATAATAATAATAATAATAATAATAATAATAATAATAATAATAATAATAATAATAATAATAATAATAATAATAAGCATAAAGTGATGATTTCTTGATTAGCAACATTAAATAAATTTAAAACAATTAAATGATAATTTAAGCCTTTCCTTCGAATAATATATTTAATACAAATGAAAGAATTTTCGACTATAAAATAGCCCTTGTCAATTTCCTGGAATTTAGCTTCTATTTTCAAGTTTATTAGTAATTACATAATTATATGTGCGAAATCCAATAAAATTTATTAATCCTAATAAAATTAACTAACCATCCACAAAGCACGTGGTTAATGTATTTTGTATGTTGTTTTTTGGGGTTAGTGATTTTATCATCAATAAATGCGTTCTTTTATCAAGTAATGCGTTCTCAATAGATTTTGAAACCTTAAGATCACACTTCAGAATTAGACAGTTTTAGTTTCAATTTATTATGCTCAATAATATTACTATTCAAACTAGATTGGACATGCTATTGAATTCATATATAGAGATTTCATACAGATTTCACACATACTGGATTTGGGTCGACAATGTTCAAAAGAAGGTATGAAATAGGTATTAAATAAATATATCTGATACTAAAATTTTAGATAAATTATTTGGAAAGTGTAATATGTGAAACGTTTTTGATAAGATTATTATCTCCAAAAATTAATTCACAAAATGCCGTAAACATTTAAATTGAAAATATGTAAATTGTTGTTGTATTCAAATGAATTAAATTATTAAGTTAAATAATGTTGTTTTTAAAATATTTTAAATTTATAAATTGTCTGTTAAAATAAAATTATAAAATTATAACCAAATATTAAAAAAAATTATAATAATAATATTAATATTAAGAAAAATAATTAAAACAATATTAATAATAATGAAATAAAAGCTTACTAATCCTTGAGAATTTATTGTGAAAAGATATTCGTTGGAATTTTTTTCGATGTTATTTAAATCTTTCTATAATATTTTATACATAAATTATTTAATTAAAATATCAAATAATTAATTTTTGGTCGGACATCTCATTATTTTCTATATGATTGTTATAAAAATGAATCAAAATGAAATAAATCAACTAGAAGATGTTCAGAAATCAAATGATTTGTAAAATTATGGTACATGTGTTTAAAATATAAATATTTCTTTCCATGATGTCGTTTCGGAAGCATAGGAAGAATAAATATTAAGGAAGACTAAATATTCTATTCAATTAAAAATGCGTAAAATATAGAAAAAACGAAAATTTTAGTATTTGATGTATTTGAATGAAAGAAGAAAATGAAATCAAAATCTAAAGGTTTTATCTAAGGAAGTGAAAAATTATCCTGCAAAAGTGTTAATTTCCAGGATGATCATTATCCATTTACAAGATTCTGGCCTTTGGAAAGTACAAAACACAAAATCTTTCTATTTAGAAACGTTAGAATATTTTTATTATATATTTATATAATTATTATAGATTATTTTTATTATTTTTTTATATTGATTAATAGTTAAAAAATTAAAATGACAAATGACAAATAAAATCAATAACTAAAATGAAAATAAATTGGAGTATCTAAAGGGGAAAATAATAGAAAATTGAGAAATTTTGTAAAGAACGTTCGGGATAATAATTTTGTGGTTAATAAAAAGTTTGAAGTTAATCTAGTTTTTTTATATTTTGTTTTTATTCAATATCTATTTTATTACTATATTTGTATAATATCAGACATACAAACACCCCAGATGAAAAAATAGCATGAGTTTTGACAGTTACCAAATTAACTTAAATAATAACAAAAATTATGAAAATGAGTGAAATTGTTTAATTTATTATTTAATTTTTAAATATAGAATTTATAATTATTTATTTATATTTAAATTTTCTAAAAAAATTTTTAAATTAAAGTTAACGTTTTTTTGAAAATGATATATTTTATTTACATTAAACAAATCGTAAATGGAACTTTTAACTACTGTGCAATATAGAAAAAAGAAAAAATATTTGAGTTGGCAGTAAAAATTATTTCAATTTTAACTGTCAATTTTTAGCATGAATTAATTACCTTAACCCCACTCAAGGAACCTGATCCATAGAACGAAGCCGACGATGACTGAAAAAATTAATATGTACATTTTAATTACAATTTATATAGGACTTATTTTAAAAAGAAATAAGTAATTGATATTGAATAAAGATAAAGAACATTTTACAATGCAGAAATATAAAAATATCATAAATCAAATCTTATAACTTATAAAACAGAAAGTTAAGAAACAAAAGTAATTATTTTAGCACAACACGTTTGTAATAAAATTAAATAATGATATGTAAAATATTTATTAGTGAAAAGCAGAAAATGTGTATATTATACCAAGAAAATCAAGATAATCAATGAAACATCCAGGCATTCAAACACGTTAATTATAAAGGTTAAACTAGCATAATGTAGGGGATGGGGAAATCAAATATCCCAATACAATTACATCACAACATCACATTATAAAAGAGTAATATCAGTTCTTTCAATTGATAAATTTTACATTATATAATAAATATCAAATAATAAATATCAGAACATTTATTTTTTTCCCATATAATAAAAATATTGAATAAAATTGAGGAAAATAGTATAATTTTACTATAAAGATATAAAATGGAATTTATCTGTAATAACAATGTCACCAACCATATCAGTGAGATATCCACTCGGTTTGGTATTCACACTACAATAATCAGTTGATTCTAAAGAATAATCAGTTTTGGTCTGAAATATAGTAGCAAATTATGAAATAACATAAATTATAAAATGAAATATAAATTTAAAAGTGAAGCTTTCAATATTCAGTTTTGGTTTTTTCAAATGAGAATTTATCAGTAAATTCAATTCAAACTATACACAAATTTTCGACACAACCTTTATCAAGTAATATTAGTATAACACTAGTAGAAATATCCTTTCTAAAAAGCCTATAGTACAATTAAATTAAAAAGTCCGTATGAAATCATAATTTTTCAAATATTTTTAATTAATAAGTGAAATTTAAGTAAATAACTTTTTATATTTAACAGAATATAAATATGGTGAAATGTTTTTCATATTAATTACGAACATTTAACATTAAGCACATTCTTACTTAAATTAGAAGGAAATTTTATATCACTTAAATGTAAGAAATTTATAATTCTTTTATTGCTTTTTGAATAAGACACTTTTATTATTGACATCAAACTTTATTTGGTTGTTTCTAAAATTATTAGATGTGGTTAAGGAACCAATGTATATTTAATGACATTTTTCTAAAAACAAGTTAAGAGCACTAAATTGTCATTAGTTCTCAACATAAAAAGTCACATATCCAACAAAGGTTCAGTTTTTTATTATCTCTCGCCCATATCTTGTTTCTGGCCAGCTTTGTTGTTATTTTATTGTATAATGATGAATGTGACATAATTTTTAAATTTACAAGAATTATTTTTGATACATTCATAAAAATAAAATAATTATAAATGATATAAAACCTCTTTTGAATTTTCGAAAATTGGAAATGGATGATTTTTACTAATCTAAATAAATAGTAGTTATTAAATATTAAAACAATAATAATAATAATAATAATAATAATAATAATAATAATAATAATAATAATAATAATAATAATAATAATAATAATAATAATAATAATAATAATAATAATAATAATAATAATAATAATAATAATAATAATAATAATAATAATAATAATAATAATAATAATAATAATAATAGTAATGATAATAATAATAATAATAATAATAATAATAATAATAATAAAAATCTTTTACAAAAATAATCATTTTTACTTACACCCAGCGGAGTAAATGGGGAGTGCTCAGGATTAAATAATTGAGTTCCCGATCCGTAGAATGATGCCAAATCAGTCTAAATGTAATATTATTGAATAATACATATAAACAAAATAAATGCTTTATTTTTAAGTAAATGAAAACAAATTTAAAAAAAGAAAAAGTCAATTAATTTAACTAATGAGAAAACTAGAAGTTGTAATTAATTTATAATTATTGACATTATTAATAAAATACAAAATGTATTACTAGTGAACCTTGGCATAAATATTGTTGGTTAATGTAAGTTTCCCTATATATAAGAATTTTTAATATTTTATATATACAATAAAATTTCGATCAATATTAAACGAAGATTTGTTAAAGCATAAAATATATAAAAAAGATTTGATTTCCTAATTAAAGATATTCTAGAACAGAGAATCTCAACCTGAACACTTTTAATGATCTCCAAATTGTCAAATTAAGTTGCGCTTTAAATAATACTGGTCTTATAGATGTATTATATATGTAGGATGACTGTCTCCAGTGGTAAATATTTTCGATGTTTAAATAAACGCATTTAATGAGTCATTAGTCGTGGGTCCTGGTATAGTCAACATGTTGGAAGACTTTGTAGACATAATAATTATTATCCCTAAAAACTGATTACCCCTCCGGGGGAAGTAATTATATTGTAAGTATCTTGAGCAAGATCCACATGCATAAATAATACAATATCGCACATTTGGCATTCAAATATACATTATGTAATATTCAGTCATACAAATTCAACATGCATACATATTATATAAATTTCAAATAGGTATTATTTACAGTCATCCTATAATATATAATCACGATTTTATTAAAATGTAATGTGTCTACATAATTATATAAATGAAAACCCTTAAAAGTTCGAAATATTCTAAACTTCTGAAAGTGTGAAATTTCAACACTCACTGAGAAATAATATATTTTTGTCATATAACCATTTCCAATATTTCCCCTATGTTAAATCAAGATTTGTGAAGTCATTTGAAAGTTTTGATTGATTCATATCCAAAACCTGAACTATATTTTTCTTTCGAATCATCCTAATGCTCTTACCAACAATAAATATATGTTCGGTTGAACCCAATGGTTTAGGTCCTGACGATGTAAAGAAGCTATCGAGACTTTTGTTTTCAATTTCACAAATGTTTAAAATTGAGCTGGTAGGGATATTTTTATTACTCTGTTAATCTTTTGCAAGAATGTTCATCGACTCTCATTTCTTTTATATCATCTACTTGTTCATTAGCTGTTGACCATCTTACTTTCTGTCAGAAATATTTTATTGATAAAGGTAATGCATAGATGCTATTTACTATTTTATTTATAGCCTTGACTAATTTATTTATTATACTCGAGAATTCAGGGACGTAGCCAGGATTTCAGCTTGGGGGGGGGGCAAAGTTATTAATAAAGCAATGTTAAAAGTTGACACGGAAAAATGGAAAAAAATATTTTAAGATAATTAACAAATTTATTATTAATTATCAACAATGTATATTACATAGAATATATTACAATATAATATTGATTCGTCTTTGTCTCTTCATTAATTCAGAAAGTATTTCATCCAAACTTATTTTTGTGCCTTGCTGAATATAAAACAAAGCCAACCCGTTTAACCTTTTTTCATCCATGGTATTTCTTAAATATGACTTCAGGTATTTAAGCGATGAAAAGAACGCTCTGCTGTACAAGTTGATAACCGCAAGGTAGCAAATATTTTGAGAAGAATATAAATATTTTTATAAAAAATTGGATCACATATTGATAATTTATCTACAGCAGTTGTCGGTTTAATTTTAATTTCTTCAAATTTTTTGTACCACATCTTAAACTCATATTCAAGTCTTTTTACAATCAATATCTTTTTGATAGAAATCAATTACGTTATTAAAATATTTCATTCCTAATTTATATTTGATAATCTATCATTTTGGGGGGGGGGGGCAAATGCCATCTATGCCTCCCCCCTAGCCACGTCCCTGTAAGAATTTGTGGAAGAATTAAATTTTAGAACATAATTAAATATTTATCTTACACTTTCGGAAGCTCCTGTTATAATTTTACTTTCCTGAGATTCAGGTTCTGTATCATGCGAACTTTCCATAATATTTTTTATATAACTCGCGTTTTCAAATTGTTCTTCTATTTTATCCTAAAAGTCAAAATAATAATATTTTTTAATTTATTGAAAAATATCTTTTAAATTAGATTTTAGCGAATAGGATTCAAAAAACAACAAAAATGCAATATCGCATATAAATTTGTGGAGGTTCATTAACAGCGTTTGTAATGCTTTACATAGACAATCCATCGTTTGCAAAAAGTCTTGCTACAATTTCTTCTAAACTACTCCTTTCAATGAAATTTAGAATACTGGTTTGTTTTTGTAAGCAGGGGGATGAAATAGGTGATTCTAATCCTAACCAACATAAACTTCTTACTCATGCTTATAAATGATACGAAATACCGTATTAGCCCGAATATAACGCGACAATTTTTAACATTTTATTTTTATTAAATTTTGGTTTAAATTAATTAAATTTATTGTCATGAATATAACCTATGTATTAATTTTAATTGCCTAACCAAACGCTTATCTGATTGAATTTCCCTTAATTTTAATTTTTTTATGAGTATTTTTTTCTAAATTCGGGATCGCGTTATATTCGGGCTAATATGGTAAATATAAAAATGAACAAATATTGAGAACATATACCACGAATTGTATATTTTTAAAATCTGCATTTCATTTAATATTAAATATTAAAACAAAGTTTTTTTATTTGATATTATTAATATTAATTGGTGACATGAGTCTTTAATGACCTGTTCAACGTGCCATATAAGCTCAAATTTAACACTTGAACTACCAACACGTTAAAATTACGGATTTCACATCTTTTTGTTTAAATAAATGAACACCTTATATGTATTATAATGATTTTTAAAATGGCAATTAAGTAATATTGTTTTTTTATTTACAATTTAAGTACATTTTATATTTATATTTCATCTATCAGTTATCTATCAACCAATTATTTAGAATAAATGCGTGATGAACATGTCCAAAGCAATTCACAGAAAGTTGGCATGACTTAAACCATATTCCCTATCATAGTTTGTTTACTCATAGTCAGGATTTAAACATTTACCATATGGTGCTTATTCCGAGGATATGCTTATGAATAATCCAATAATACAGACCGAAATCTTGTTATTCATATCCACAAATTCATCAAACTTCCTGGCCACTGATAGCATTCTATACAACTTCATTTTTTGTATTTTTTGAAAGTTTTTCTTCCAAAATATATGTTTGGCCTGCTGTTAAGCAAAATCATAATGCAAAATTATTATACAACGAGTTACAGGTTTATAATTTTGAAATAATTTTATTTTTATTGTTGAATGGCTTTCAAAAATGATTTTATTCAATTTTGATACTTTTATATGTCAATTGACTTCAAAGTATGAGGATAGCCAAAAAGGGTTTAAGCCACTTGACATATTTACTCAATAATTTAGTTTATTATTATTTTTATTTAAACTTTAATTTTAGAAACCTTATGAGGTTGAATATCTGTATCATGTTCTTTCGAAGAATTCCTTTTCAAGTTTTCTCTTCCAAAATATTCACCTTCGTTATTTGGAGTTCGAAAAGTTCCAGATAATTTCTAAAAATATTTTTTATGAAATTAAATAAAATAGCATTTTTGTTTAAATAAGTAGTTCACAATTAAAATTTATCCACAACCAAAGAACCTACAGGGTCTGAATATTGAATTGAAAGCCTCTTAAGGACACATTCATCATTTTGATCGTCGTTTTGAATTTTCTTTTCAGCTTCTTTCTTAAATTATCAATTAAAAATATATTATGGTTGTATTATAAAGATTATTATTTATTATCCATTGTTAACGCGGTACTTATAAAACGCTTGAAAACGTCTTAAAATTTTGGAAATATCTATTCACTTAGCTAATTAAAATTCATTGAGAGAATTGAATAGTTATTTAGATTTGTAGTGTGTTTTATAAGTAACGCAGATTTTGATTGGATAATTGTTGTCAACCAATAAGAAATTTTCTAGTATTTTTCCATAATAAATAAATCAATAATCAAAGGAATATTTTACATGCTTAATCATTATTTCCTATAAGCTGCATTTTAGTAATAAGCATCATTTCTTTCTAGGACAGATTATTTATTTTAAAATGTCCACAGAAAACATTCCTCGAGAACCAACCACAACGTTATAAACAATTTGTCTACCAACTTGAAGCTGTTGTCGTAGAAGATGGAGAACAAATTGAGGATTTGGTGTAAAGTTTAAAAATATCCCCTTGTTCATTGTTATGCTAATATAAATTTTAAAAATGACTGCCATCTCTTTTTATACTAAGATTAGTCTAAATTGTGCATTATTTATGAAAACCCATGTTTATTATAATATGGTTCTTATTACTGGCTACTTGTCGTAACTTTTCCGAAATATTACTTTTAAACATCCACATTATATGGAGGATACCGGTATTATAAATTCCTCAGTTTATATAGATATATCAAAATCTCAGTTACCTTTATTTAATTAAATTTTTTATTTAAATTCATTAAATTATAAAAATAAAAAAATTATTTAAACGGCTAATTGTGGCTCAAAACGTGTCTTAATTTTCGTTCTCTCCAGATTCTTGACTAAAATGTTTCCTTTCTGTTGATTCTCGAGTTCATTCTTACTCTGTTGGCTGTACAATCCGGAAGATTTCTTAAAATAAAGTTATAATAAAGTAGAAATAATTTGTCAAACTTTTTCTTTTAAAGATTATCCAAATTTTTTTAAATTAAAGAAATTATTTGAAAGTCGTTAATAAGCATAATATCCATCAATCAACAAAATAAATTAATAAAAAATTTCCACAATTTCTCTAATTGCAATTAGCCTTATTGTGATAACAGGTTATTCCTGCTAATTACATCTAAAAATAATTTCTGAAGTGTTTACTGGTTTCTGGTAATAATCATACTGAAAAATGTTGTACCTAAAATTTGCATCTAGTATTTTACTCTGTTGTTTACATTTGTTTAAAAATCATTCCACATTTATCAACAAAAATGTAATCAGATAATATAATTAGCTAGCGTATGTATGTATGAATGTCTGTGATGTGTAACATTATGATATCAATCACTTAGCAAGGGTAATTTGCTAGGTATTAACAAAGAACAAGCGCAATTGTCATCAATTCGATCACTTAACATTACAATATTTAAACTATAATACAAGGTAAGTATTTGTTGAGCTACAATAAATACATTTCGATGGTTTTTAATATCTTCCTTCTTAATTTTAGGAAACTACATGTTCTGAATATATTTTATTTCCAGGATATCAAATTTCTAAGATTTCAAATTTATTACAATCGAAATTAGTTTTATGAACATTTACTAACAAACATCGATATATTACTGATTTATAGTCTTCAAACTCTCTTTAATAAATTCAATGGAAAAAATAATCAGTGGTGAAATTGGAAGAAAAAACAGTTCTTGTAATTTACTAACAACTATGAAAATTTGTGTAAATCATTTAAATTATTTGTGAAAGTGTTAATATAATTTTCTTATTTAATACTAAAATAGTTGTAAAAAGTTTAAAAGCCACAAAGAATATAAATATTTTTAGTAATATAAAGGTTTTTTTAGAACTGAATAATTGGATTTATTTAAATTGAATTATTTAAATTAAAATTGAAATTGTTGTCTATTTGTACACATATTTTTAATAATAATTTGAAATAATTGAAATTGTCTTTTATCTTTATGTGAGAGTTATCTCTGTTTCTTTGTTTCGTCCTGTGATTTTTCACGGGTTAAACCTAGTTAGAAATAAATCCTTCATTTTTTCCTCAAAGCCCAAATGAACTCTAAATAATTGAGGGAAAATGTTTCAATAAAAAATTATATAATTACTTAAAATACTTTATAAATTGATGAATTTACTAATTTCCAGTAGAAATTAACATCAAAATTATTTCCAAAATAGTAACTTGTTTAAATGATGAAGTTATTTTGGCGATCCACTTCAACCTTATATGAATCTTTAAACAATAGCCAAAATTTATATGAGTGTTAAAAATATTAAATAAAAAATTTACAAAATTAACAGAGATAATGAATATATACATTCAAAACTAACATATTCATATCGAGTAAATGAAATACGTTTTACGAGAGATTCCTGGTGCGAGTCCCTGTCTTTAGATAAATTCTGACCTATATTCATATCTGTAAAATTTCGATTGTCGACGTTCATCTAAAACAATTCTTTTCATTAACATGGGTTATTTATATATAATAAATATATACAGGACCGGCTTAAGGCCAATGGGGTACTGGGTCGTGTGGAACGGTTTAGGAAAGGCTAATAGGAATTTTTTATAAAGAAATTCTTACAAAATATTTTAAGAGATCTAGCGAAGTAGAGCCTGTAGAGGTATCCACCAGTAGAGAAGTAACATTACAATTAGATAATGTGGCAACTAACGATGGAAACAATCCAGATAGTTTAATTTCTGATTCAGAATATGACAAAGTTATATCAAATGTATCGATCGAAAATGTTTCAGATGAAATCAAAGATACATCTGATAAGGATTATGCTAAGCAAACATCAAAAGATTATTTTGATATCGTAAGGTGGCCTGAAAATAGGCAGCCTGTGATTGATTCTTTGGTGAGAAATGGTCCTAATCATATATTAGATCATAAGTTTCCCATAACCATCCAAGATGGCATAAGATGTACACCTAACCGCGAAAGTTAACATTGTCTATAAAT
>CAUHTR010005741.1:0-25089 GCA_959609185.1 Schmidtea polychroa | reverse complement strand
CAAATTTTAAGCCAAATTCAAAAAAATATGATTTAAAACTTAAATCAGTGTCTATCTTTAAAATGTCTTTACATATATCTTGATAATGTTTTTATAATGTCTACATAGTGCAAGTTTGCAGTATTCATAATTAATAAAAATGCAATAAAATGTTGAATGGAACGAATTTTATCGCTATCGCTTGCCCAAGCTTTGATTTTAAGTTCTTATTAATGATACATGGTAATTACGTAATCGAAAATATCAATGAATTCAGATTTATGGAAAACAGTAGAATTTTTGCGGTAGAATCGTTTTTAAACAGCCATAAAAAATAAATGAACTTTCTATGCAAAAAAATGATATACGTTTCATACTTTTAACAGAAAATGATTCCTAAATAAAACTTAATGAAACATAAATTCAAAGTATTCTATATTTTTAGTCGTCACTTTCTAAAGTAATACATTCATTTGTATTTTGGTAGGAAGCAACTTAGAGAATCAGATTTGCACACAATATAGATGTATAACTATAATCTCGATAAGATAGATGCAATTCAAGAAACTCTGATCTAAGAGTAACCCCATCTCTAGTTTTTGTGTAAAGTTTAGTATATAGATTTCTAATATATTGTCAAATTATTCTTTTTTTAAGTTATTATACAAAATCTTATTGCATAAATTCATTATTTTTAATTGATTTTGTGACAATGTATAGAGCACGCCTGTCCAACCAGGCGATCGAGATCTATCAGTCGATCGCGACCCGAATTTCGGTCGATCGTCTACTACAAACGAAAAATCTTAAATTCAGAAAAAGAAATTGTGCAAATTAAAAAAATAAGTTTTAAGTATGAACGGGTGAAGTAAAATTTCTTTAGGAGTTTCCAAGAGGTACCTCAAATCTTTTTGTCTCTGAAGTATATGTAAATATTTATATATCAATAGATTATTATAATAATTATATATTAACAAATATATGAAATATGAATTTAAAGATTTATGGCACCTAATTAAATTGAGAAACATAAATTTGATTGAATATTTTAGTTTCGACTTCGAATTCACGTTATTATTTTGGTAAGAAAATTATATTATTTAAACTTTGAATAATGTATTTCATTGTTTAACTTTCTTCAGCCGTAATCTTGAGCGTTGCAAAGAAAAATAAAATCTACCATTATCACGATGAATTTCACGATGAAATATGAAATACTGAAGATCAAAATTATTTGGATATGGGTCGATCTCGGGGTAGTTGGATTAAAAAAAGTGTATCTTTAGTTTAAAAAGGTTGGACAGGCCTGGTATAGAGATTTAATTTCAAATAATATTTCAAATAAATGTATTGAAAACAATCGATTTCTAAAATAAAATCTTTTAATGTAAAAAAAATTATAACTTCACTATTAATACATAATAATCTATTATAAGCAAGAATTGAATTTTAATTTTAATTTAAATAATTATTTGTTTTTATATTTGTTCTTGAAATTTCTATTATTTTACAAAATTTTAATTTATTAAATTCTTCAGAGGTTCATACTGATTAAACAAAACTAATTTCCGATTATTTGATCTTCAAATACAATTTAAAATATCCAAAAGAAGTCAAATGTAAAAATCAAACAGGAATTAATTGATCCTTTCAATTGACCTTGATTAGTCATGTACTTTAATGTTATTATTTTAAACGAGTAAACAAAACATTCTGCCTTTTAATTTCAAATTATTTATGACAATATTAGATATTAAAATTTACCGGATCACTGAGCGAAACCTAATTAAGCATTTTTATTTTCTTTAATAGATTTTATCATATAAAAGATCAGATTTTCCGAAGTTCATTCGATTACTTCATTAATAGAATGCCATTATTAAGCGTGATCTAGAAATGAGATCCAATTTAACCTACTAAAGATATTCATCGATTATTCTCTTGTTAGATTTTTGATGTTATATATTATAAAAGTTAATTTAAAATTATACATAATTTATTTGTGTTAAATTTGTTGGGTTTTCAGTTAATAAAAATGTCCCCTGGAAGAAATAACAAAGACATATAATTAAATAAATAAAAGTAAAAGTCACTAAATGAAGTCACAAAATAATATTATATCTCTCTATATATAAAAAAGCTAAGGGTTCCCTCCATCCGAATTTTACTTTTTATTTATTTTTATTTATTTTATTTTTATTTATTTCTTTTATTTTATTATTTTTATTTTAGTTATTTATTTTTTTTTATTTATTATTATTTATTTTTTTAATATTTTTAATTACTAAAACTAAAAAGAACTAAAACTTGAGATATATCAATCTAAATTGCTCTTTTTTCAAACAAACGAATTCATTAATATTTTTAGATTATATTTTGCTAAGAAATCATAAAATTCTGTTTTCTCAATTCAAATTTTTTTTGCGTTTGAAATGTATGTTACCATTAATAGACGTTATGTGATGTATTGTATTTACTACTCAGAGCATCGTAGGTAGCAGAAATAAGAAAATATAAATTTGAAATATAAATTTGTATTGAATATTTATAACTTATAAAATATCTCATAAATAAATATGGTATAAAATAATAATAAGAAAATAATTTATGTTCATAATAATTAGAAAATAATTTATGTCTACAAATAATCTTTACAAAATTATCGATAATTATCATTTTAACCAATGACAAAAAATTTCAAAAATAAAAAGTACTTATAAACATTAATTTAAAGAATATTTTATTTTCTATCTTCAAAATAAATAAAAATATTTCTATTTATTTTGCCGTAGAAACATCAAAAGAAAGATTTGACAGTCTGCAAGTAAATATCCTGTTCCTCATTTTGATGTTTTGATAGAAAGTAATGCCTTTTTTGTCGTTGCCATGACAAATACCAATTGAATAATTCAAGCATAAAATTCAAAATTAAAGTGTTATTCTTAAAATCATGATCATAAATTTGAAAACATCGAATTTAAATTTAGTCAGCTGCTTTAAACTTATTATTGTTTTTCAAGTATTTCTTTTAAATAATAATAATAATAATAATAATAATAATAATAATAATAATAATAATAATAATAATAATAATAATAATAATAATAATAATAATACAATAAAGTGATAATTTAAGCCTTTTGCTGCAAATAATGCATTTACTGAAAATATTTTCGACTATAAGATAGATAGGAGATTGATAAGGAATTTCAAATAAATTTTTTTTATTTATCTTTTAATATTTAGATAATAGAAGATTGAAAAGGCCTTCGAACACCCAAAAACTCCATCGCGTACCCCGGTTTGGGAAACACTGCTTTAGACTGTCACGCTAAAAAATAAAATTATAAATAAGCAATTGTATTATGGCACACTTTACTATACTATATAACTCACATTACATATTTTAGAAAGTGTGTTGGTGTGGGACGTTATTCATAAATTTATTAAAACAAACTTGATTTTTCCTATTTTCACATAATTTTTCATCATTTAAAAAGTGGCCCAACGAAAATTTTTTCAAAAATTCAAAAAGTAATTACCTTAACGCACATAATTATAAATTTGAAGAGTTCGTTAATGTAACTTAAACAAGAATGGCTGTACTGATTTTGCTAAAGGAGTTTAAAAACAAACTGTCGATAAAGCTTTAGGCTAAACTTTATGAGTTTGTGGAGAGAATTCCTATGTATATCGTTCTATGATAATACATTTAGCAAGACTTTATAATTGTAGTATATAGATTAAAAACCTTTTGCTGCTTTCTAGTTTGAACAGTAACAAAGATTTAATATTCTATGAAGATAATGCAAAAATAGAATTTGACTAGGAAATTCATTTCCATCTTTTAGGATATAAATGTAAATTAATAATAAATAGAATTTGTGCAAATATTTGTAAAGAAAAAATTTTTACTAAACAGTTTTTTATCATATTTTTGTACAAATGAAGCGTAGGCATCATAATATTAAGCAATACTTTTAAATCATTGTAAAATTTAGAATTTTCTAAAAAATTTATAGAAATATATTATTGTAATAATCCACACAATATTTCACTATATTAACAATAAATAATTAAACATACATGGCAATGATTTAATTATAAAATAACGCCAATCAAACATTCTTTTCACGATTTATTTCGACAGTTTCCCTGTCATGATCAGGTGGGATATAATAACTATGTAATTTATGGATTTTAAACAAATTTATTAATTTTATAAAAACTTTTTTATTTAATAAAAATATTTAATTATTTTTAAAATTTAAAATTAAATTAATATATTATTTTTAAAAATTTTAAACATTCAAAATTTAATTTAACAATTTCAAAAATTTTTATTAATTATTTAATTTAACACAACAATCAATACATGCAATATACAAGAATAAAAACTTATTTAAAAACATTTAAAATATAAGTACTTTTAAATGTTTTTAAATAAGTTTTTTTTCTTGTATTGTATTGATTGTATGTATTGTGTGTATTGATTGTTGTGTTAAATTAAATAATTAATAAAAATTTTTTAAATTATTAAATTAAATTTTGAATGTTTGAAATTTTTAAAAATAATATATTAATTTAATTTTAAATTTTAAAAATAATTAATATTTTTATTAAATAAAAAAGTTTTTATAAAATTAATAAATTTGTTTAAAATCCATACATTACATAGTTATTATATCCCACCTGATGATGACAGAAAACTGTCGAAATATATCGTGAAAAGAATGTTTGATTGGTGTTATCTTAATATTAACAATAATTTGATTTTATTTAAATTCTTAATTAAAAAATTTGTCTAAAATTAAATATTATTTTTAATTTTCAAGAAAATATTTCAAGTGCACATTTACTACTCAATTTCAAGAATAGGTTTTGAAAAGCGGTTTATTAACTTATAAAATTATCTGCTGCGACTACTCATACTATTTTGTTGACAGATTCGACCAATGAGAATTGATAATGTGATTTTTGGTTGTTTCTAATTGTAATTTAAATTTAAAATTCCAATCAATTTGATTGTCTAATTTCTTTTCTTGTTTTAATTTTTTGTTTTTATATTAAATTATTTCTTTTCTTTTTGATTGATCGAATGATCGCCTTTCTATATCACTATTATTCCGTGGATAAGGTGACTATTTTTTGTCTTTTTTGGCGATTTCTTTTGTATTTTTATGCGTTTAAAATATGTTCCGTCTGTAAATGCTTGCGTTAATGATTTTATTAATTTTGTTATTAATTATTTTAGTTAACTTTATGTTTTCCATTTGCTGTGTGGTGTAGTCTCAGCTGACCATTTACTTTTTCCATATATTATTACCATTACTTTATGAAAAAGAATTTTGAAGTTATTTTCTGGGCCTAGCCTAACATTTGTAAAAATTATATGAATTTCTATGTTTAAATAGTTGGAATACACGAAATATCATAATAATTAAATATATATTTGTATTATTTTAATATGTCAGAAAGAATTAATATAGTTTCTGTGTCAATTCATGATAGTTTTAAAGAAATAGTAACTATTAAAAATTACAACATTTTGACTTATAAACGGATTGTCAATGCTATTGGAACAAGTTTTAAACTGAAAATAATGAATAAAATAGTAAAAATCTACTCTTTGTATTAAAATTCCAAACGTATTCCAAGCCTATTATTAAAACAAATTAAGTAAATGCGGCATGAAATTAATCTAAAATAAATCACATGGTTATCGTGATTTGTAAAGCATAATTATAATTAAATTATCTATTGTTTCTACTTTTAGTTGCCGAATTCATTGAATAATACTTAACAAAGTACAAGTGGCACGAAATATAATTAAATATTCGAAGAGAAAATCAATAAATTTAAATGAAATTCTGTTAATAACATGTAAAAATAAATTCAACATTGCTTGTTGACAATCATTTCCCCACTAAGTGGAATGCTGTTGCCTTATCCAGTTAAAATTAGAATCTTGAAAACAATAAAAGCAATCGTACTGAAATTCCCTAAATTCAATTGTAATTATTCACTGTGATTATTAGCATTATATGAACTACATGAATAATTAAAAACTAATCCCATAAAAAGTTTGCAAAATAAACACTATTAATTAAATCCATTAATTCATTCCATCCAGTTTGACCAAATTGCGTGGTAAAATTGAAATTCAAAAGTTTACATTGTTGCAAAATAAAAACTAAAAATTAATTTAACAAAATATTTTCAATGAATTTTCATTTTGAAAATTTTTGCATAAATTTTGTTTATTCACCAATTTAGTTTTGAAAATATTTCAATAAATTGAATAAAATTGATTGGATTTTTGTTTTAATGAATTAATAATAAGCATTATAAATAAATGTCTAATTTAATTTTTCTTTTAAATTAAGATTCAAAAAAATTTTTTAATTGACTCTTATCATTCAAAGGAAACCAATTTTTCAATTGTTGAGATATCAACTCTAGTATTTTTCTAAATTATCAAGGAACTTTTCATATTGTAACCATTTTGGAACTTTTATTCGTACAACTGTTCATTTTATTTTATTAAAGTTATGATTTACGTAATTGTAATTTTTAATGTTAATATTACTTAATTGGTTGTAATCTAATTATATTTTTGGTATCAACTCTATTTGTTCTCCCTCTTTGATAATATTTAAATTTGCATACTTATGATTCAGGATTTTATTATTTTTTTGCAGGTCCATTGGTTTATTTTATGCTTTAGATAAGTAAGTAAGTAAGGTGAAAGGGATCCATAGTAGAAGGTAAATGAGAAAAATGCTCACAAAATAGCTGCTAGGCAATGATAGAAAATGTTAACACACTATGACAATTCGAAAATTTAGTAAAAAAATCGACACGATAATTCAAAGATTTGATAGGAAAATGCCACCACTTTATGGCAATTTAAATAGTTAATAGAAACGAGACATGACATTCTTGATAACTGACAATTTAGAGATTTAGGAAAAATGCAAATTAATTATTTAATTCAAGTAGATTTTACTACCCAAATTATTATAAATCATGAGTTCCCCAGTATTCAATCTCTTTATATAAACAATGTTAGAGTTTTCCGAAATTGATCTCCCACTTATCATTGTTCGTTTTAAATTAATTAAGAAATTGTATCTTTAATCTCCATGTAATTCACACCGAACTCAAGTACATAGATAAGAAAATTTGCATAAAAATCAGAATGAAATTCCCCAGCCTTAAATGATTATTAGAGACCCAACCAATCGGGTTAATACAACGATTTTTATATCATCAGAAAGAGTTTTATTTCCTCATCCCTCTCTGTATTTAAATGTGATAGAACAGCGTTTCTCAACCTCTGGTTCGCAACCCAATATTGGGCCCCAAAATATAAAATTGGTCCGCGTAAGCGCATTACAAATATAATTTTTTAATATTCCGTTGAACAGAATATTGAAAAATTATATTTTGGGGCGCGTAAAAATAAAATTGGTCCGCGTACAAAGAATAACTAGATTTTTGGTCCGCAGTACGTTTTGGGTTGAGTAACACTGCGGAAGAGTAAGGGCGCCTACAAAACGTAATGTTATTGTTTTATGGGTTTAAAACAAAACCTCAATTAGGATTTTTTATTACTATCATTTTTGTTCCCGCAGTGTCCGGGAAATGAAATGTTTAAAAAAACTATCGCTAAAGTAAAACCACAAATAGATTAAAATTGAAAGATTCGAAAAAAATCCATAAATTTTTGAACAATCGAAAGAATAATTAAAAACCAAGAAGACAGAGAGACCAATTTCAATCATAATTTGATAAATTTCCAGATTAAACAACTAACGATCTAGATATCAAAGTTTAATCCAAGTTCAACAATAATAACTCAAAACTCTCTTAATTGCAACCAACCAATTCCAATCACAACTTAATAAATTTCCCGATTAAATTACTAACGATCTCAAAAGACGACGACCGCGGTTCGTGATATCCCAATTAAATAAGGTCTTTTAGTTTGTTTAATAAAAGTTAGAATTGTAGTTGTTAGTTCTATTTGGTTAATTTTATATTTCATTCTTATTATTATTTTTATTGTATTACACAATATATACACACACCCCGATTGTCCCGCCACATAGAAAAATTTACATATTTGGGGAATGGATTGCGAGTGGTTAAAATTAAAGAGGTTGATTTTATCATTACGAATTTTCATATATAAATAGGTTAACGGGTCGAAGCTATATTCTAAGCTACAATTCTAAGCTGTAAGGGAAGCAGCACCACTGGATTAATAAACCATTTGAAATTGCACGATTTGCTTATTTCTAGAAATAGTAAATGCAATGATACTGATTCTGAACCGTCAACATCTAAAACAATGAAGTTATCTAATGCTTCAATTAAGAGCTTTTTAAAATCTCAAATAAGTTTATCAGAAATTTTAGCAAAATATGCAGCAAAGGATGGATTTTCATTTAATGCTATGATTCATTCAGATGCAATTAAAGGCTATGTTACCAGCCGTAATTATAAAATGCCGAAAAACTGTACTAGTATTCAAAAACATGTATTAAACTTTTTTTAAGAAAAAAAACTGAATTAATAAGATTATTGCATTCAAAAAAGAAATTTAGTATAGCAGTTGACGAGTGGACAGATGTTTTAATGCGGAGATTTTTGAATGTGACTTTGCGCTCTTCAAATTCAAAGGAATATGTCCTTGGACTAGTTGAAATTAAAGAAAAATGTACTGCTGAAAAAACCAAAGAAGTAGGGTAGAATGAGGAGCCGTGAACAAAGGAAGTTACGTAATTGATGACGTAACAATTGTATATACCACCACCCACCCCCCTTTTAAATTTTTTTAAATTTTGTAAGGTCAACTTAAGGTCATATAAATTTTAAGGTTATGGTAAGGTCACAGTAAGGTCAGCCTAAGGTCAAGTTTTAATGTCAATGTCAATTTGGAGACATTTTAAGGTAAAATTTTAAGTTCAAATTCGATTTTAGGACTAGTTTAGGTCAATTTTAAACAAAGACACGTGATTCGGATCAAAGACATATGACTCATCATTTTGCGGAACAAAGACATATGACTCATCATTTTTACGGAACAAAGACACATGACTCATCATATTTTTAAATTATTAAATATATTAATACACAGTGCAGCACTGTGCATTAAAAATCAAATAGGTACCACATTATATTTATTACCGAAAAACAAAAATTTTAAAATTTTGCGAACCCTTTAACACCGCCATTCGTAATGTATGAGGATTTCGAGGCAATCTCATCGAGGGATATCATACATCACCAAAAGCACATGTCTATTATTAATAAATAATTACACAAATACTAGATCACATTTTAATTTTATTGGTGATAATTGCGATTTAACTTTTTTGAAGAAGGTAGAGGAAATTGTTGTCACAATTGTCCTGCCACTTTATGATATTCAAGGTAGAAACCCTTTGGGAACTTTATCTTTTATTGAAGAATGTGAGTTCAAAAATTGTCAGATCTGTTATCTTTGTAAAAAATTTATTCGTGATATTGTTAGGGAACATTGTCACTTCTCGGGTAAGTATTTCGGTGATGATTGTAGAAATTGTAATGTATAATAAGTTTCCCGGCATTACTGACCCAATGGTATTAGTTCCCTTATCGATGACAATTAACCAGCCGTAGTGATTGAAAATTTTATTAATAATAAAATAAATATTATACAATGCTCTAAAATTGTACATGTCAGCAGAGCCAGGATAAACCTTTGCAGGACCGGGTTCAAAATTTCCGCGGAGTCAAAAACAATAGAACATTTAGATAATTTTTTGATTATAAACAAATTATTACACATTAAATAGGATCATAAAATATTACTAAATAATTTTTCTAACCTTTTTCGTTGCAAATTCGATAATTAGATAATTAAAAGTTACGGAATTTGTTACCTCGCTTTCGATAGATAAAATAACCAGTGATGTAAAAAGGTCTTGATTTACTGCAAATTGAAGGTAATTCTTAAGTCATTTTAACCGGGATAAACTACGCTCGGCTGAAACTACAGTATATTAGTAATTTGTAACGCAAGCCATTATAAATTGAGGGTTCGGATTGCAGGGCGCACTGAACCCACCTCGCGCCGGCAATACCAGTAGAAATAATATTACATTAATTTAATAATTTATTAATTTATTAAAGAAAAAGGTTTCCTCATTTTTAGCAAAGGTCATTCAAAATTTGATTTATAGATAGTTAGAATCAATTACACATACATTTTCCAAATCAAATTTTGATTTCTGTTTCCCGCTATATTGTCCTGAAAGTTGATAAAGGACAGCTCGACTTCTTCGACGTTGATATTTATGTGATGTGGATATTTCGACATTTTTCACTTCATCTACATTACTTTCTTCATAGCCATCCATATCCTCCTGATCTGACAATGAAAGCTAAGAAAATCAAAAACTAGATTATTATTTAGATTATTTACCCATTGAGCTGAGTAAATTTGGACATTCTGAAAGATTTTTGTGCGATACTAGAAATAGTACGACTTGATCTTTTTCGTTTTTAATTGGGACAACATCTAATAGGCATAAAAAACTTGTTCCTGCTTTCAGAAATATTTTTAAAATATTGGGTAAAAGTTGATGATTTTTACCGTCTTTTTTGTGAAATGCAACTTCCATTTTCAATTCTGATTTTGTATTTAAGGCATCCATTATATCAGATTTTTCAATAGCTGAAATATCGTTTCCCCATAAAAAACTACATGAACAGCTTTTCGACATTATTTGCGCTCTTGAAAATCCAGTCAGTTCAACAAATCCATCGCTACAATAGACAATAGGATAGTCCTTAGATTGAGCGTTACCAAGGACAAAATTGCTATCTAAAACATGACAAAAATTTTATAAATGTAATTTTAAAATAATATAATTAATATAATAAAAAAAAGAATAAAAGAAGCACAATTTTTGGTTTGATAGTATAATCGCAAAAACAGCTTAAGAAACTAGAAACAAGAATAGCAAAATCAAACTAGAAAATGAAACGTAAAAAGTATGCACAATTGAGCAACTGTCTAAACTAGGGGTCGGCAACATTTTGGCTATGTGGACCAGATTGCGTTTTTTTAGAGTGCCGGGCCGGAGGGGTTCATAAAAATATTCTAAGAAAAAGTTTATCGAAAAGCATTTTTTCAAATTGCTTTAAAATCAATAAAATAATGAAGATTCTTAAAAATATTTTAGTTCGACATATAAGCAAGTAAGTTGACAAAAACAAGCGTATTTTAAAAATCTTTTGTATTCAAAATTCCAAAATTTGAATAATTAATGGGAAGCTTGATGTTTGTAGTAGAATGTTACATTATTTTTATGAGTTAAAACAGAACCTCAATTAGGTTTTGTTTTTACTATCATTTCTGCGCCCTTAACGTTTGGGATACAAAATGTTTAAAAAACTATATAGCGATAATTTTACTATAGTGAATTATCGCTATAGTAAAATTACAAAAATAATAAATAAAAAAAATCGAAAAAGAAATTTTTAAAAGGATAATTTACTGTCTTTAATTTCCAAAAGGATAATTTATTGTATCAAATTTCCAAACAGATAATTTACTTAATCAAATTTCCTAAACAGCTAATCTAAGTGTTAATTTTGTACTCTACCCAACTACAACCAGGCGCAAAGAAAAGGCTCTCGTGCCGTCTCTATCCAAGACAGTTCTCAATAAACCAAGCTCGAATTAAACACGAGTTTCAACATCACAATTTGCAATTATAGTAACCAGGACTGTGATAATAATAATAATAATGTCTTTATTCTTTATCGTTAATAAAGTTTGTAAACATCGTTAGTTAGTTATATTTTATTAGTTCATTTATTATTATTAATTTTTTATTGTAACGTGCACCCCAGCTGTCCCGAGACAGTTTATTTACTGGTGACTCGGCTGGGCTCTACCGTATTTCTCTTACACACAAAACATTAAATTAAAATAATAATCAACTCAGGATACTCTATTTATAACCGGTAACTCACAACATAACAAGCTTCTCAATATTGGGTATCAGGTCTGTCGATGCCAACAACAAAACACTATTCAAATTCTTATCGGTTAATCTTGTTCTCAAATTGTTTTTAGCATATTTCAATTTTGAAAATAATTGCTTACATTAGTAAGTACTTACAAACAAAGATGTCATCTTTTTGAGCGGTTCACTAGGTTAGGATACTTCCCATTAGAATAAATGTATTTTGTATAAAAATCAAGCAAAGAAACATGTCGGAATGAAATTTTAATTTCAAAAAGTCGTCACATTGCATTTAAATCAACTATGTTTGAAAGCATTCTGATACAGTACACACTTCCACATCAAAAGGATTAGCAAAAAGCTTGAATTCATCTTCGTGCAAGTGAGAGTCAGTAAAACGAGAACTAATTCTTCAGATCTTTGATCATATTCACAAATATTTCTGGATTTTGTGGTTTGTATTCTTGAAAGGATGGAAAATGCGCATAATTTTCATGTTGAAGATGATATTCCCAAAGGTGTAGTTTTCTTTCAAATGCAAGAATATGACCAAACATTTTATTTATAAACTGAGCTCTACCTTGCAAGTGTAAATTTAAGTTATTTAAATGACTCGTAATGTCCACAAGAAACTCCCAAAAGATGCAAGCCAATCAGGATCACAAAGATGTGATGCATCTACAGATTTGCATTGAAGGAAAATTACAATTTCATTATGTAATTTTAATATTGTTTGAGCATTGAACCTCTGCTTAGCCAGCGAACATTGAAAAAATAGACTAGGTCTTCATATTCAGCCTCTGTATCCACCAAAAATTGCATAAATTGGTGATGATTTAATCAACGAGATAAAATCAGATCAACAACTTTCACAACAGTGTCCATTAAGTTCTTCAGTTTAGTTACAACAATTGGTTCCATCTAAAGATTTATTAATATTAACACAGAGTGATCACTCTTAAATAGTAATGTATATTGCGTAATAACTAACACATTGTATCGAATTACGCAATATACTCTGAACTGTTCACATTTGGTCCTTGGCCTCTAATGTAATATCATTACTCTCCCCTTCATAAGATTGATGCCATCTCTTTAACCATTCGATTCGTCGGTGCCGCGTCGTATCTGGATATTGCAATTCAACTTGATGATCTGAAACAAATCTAAGAATTTTATATGGACCATCATATTGAATATCATTTTTGTTTCTTCTATGTGGTTCTCGTCTTACTAGTACCTCCTCCCCCACTTCAAAATGTCGTTTAATTCTTTTGTCTTTTTCGAATGTTCTCATCTTTTGCGCAGCTTGCTTGTTATTCTTTTGTGCTTCTTCCGAAATATCGTTGTACTTGATGTTTGAGTCTAGAATTAGCGTGTAACGTTATTTTCCGTCCATATACTATCTCAAATGGTGAATATTTTGTAGAACTTTGATAAGTTGCATTTATACTGAATTCAATTCGAGGCAGCAGTTCGTGCCACTGTTTTTCAGCACAGCCCCCTTTCATCGTAGTCACGAGTAAATCTCGCATTGTTCTGATAGCTCTTTCCACTAAGCCATTCGACTGATGTTGATATGGCGAGGCGAATTCTTGCTTTATTCCAAATTGTTCTAATTTTTCCTTAAAATATTTGCTTTCAAAATTTCGCCCTCTGTCTGTCAATATACTTTGAGGTTTACCATATTTGTAAATCCAATTGTTCATTAGCGTCTTCAAAATAGTTTTTTCATCTTGGTTTGCAGTACGTTTGCAGCCGTTAAACTTACTAATTTGCTAAACCTATCAATATTAACGATAACATACTTTTTGTCGGTTTGAAGTTCTCTCCATGAAAGCAACATCCATCACAATCTGTTCTAGAAATTCAGAANGTCTTACCAGATAAAACTTATGGAAGAAAATAAAGACTTTTTCCTGGGCAAACAATATCCACCACTGTCATTAAATATTGTTTAACAAATTCACCATCCGTAAATGGTTTCATCTTTTCAGCGATAAGTCTTGACACTTTATAGCTTGCACGGTATTAGCTTCACATTCACTTCTTTTCTTCGTAAAAGATGATGTCTGCTTTTCAAAATTTGATTTAACCTGCTTAACTCCATATCTCTTTGATTCTCCAACAATTTTTTCAAAATTTTTAAAACGATGGGTCATATAATGGCGCTTGATATTTGCCACATTATTCACAGCAACCTTTTCAAGGCAAATAAGACATGTTGGCTTTCCATTTTGCTCGATAAAAAAATAATCTAACATCTAAGTATCTTGAAAAATTCGACACTCGCCATCTACTTTCCTGATCTTTGAATTCATAAGTTAATTTAAAATTTAAATATTGAATTTTATGAATATTAAAGCATTTTTTGTTTATTAAATTTATTATCGTTATTTAACATGAGGTCACGGGCCAGTCAAATATCTTCATAAACTTGTAAAAATCCTTTGCGGGCCGTAGGTTGCCGACCCCTGGTCTAAAAGAAAATTAAATTTATTGGATATAATGAAAATTTCCTAACAATATGAAATTTACTAAATAGCCAAATGAATCAAAATAGTTTAGAATCGATAAGCAATTTTAATATCGTTTACACAAATCCAGTTTATATGACAAAATCGTAGAAAATTTGAAAAATAGATAGACGTTTCGTTTTTCTTTAGTCATTTCACAACGTTTACGGAAGTGTGACAAACTTTCGATAGAGATACGAACGAATTGTGGTCAACAAAATTACCTTACTCTACAATTAGAATATTTTTGCACAAACAAATTTTCAAAAGTCAAAGCAATAACCTGCACTCTAGTATTTTTTCATCGATAAGGAAGATAGGGGGATCTCTAACTCAGTGAGTTAGAAAGCTCACAAGTTTTATGAAGTGCACAATGATTAATACTAAGTTAAACATGATTTACGACGCCTTCTCCTTGAGATACAAAAACGTTGTCTATAGAAAAAAAAAATTTCTAGAAAAAAAATTAGAAATGTCCATTCGATCTCATAGGTTGGTGAAGAAATGGAATTTATTGATATTTGCTCACATTCACTACTGTTAATAAATGAAGTTAATTCTATAGAAAATTGTCTATAGAAAAATTATTTTCTCTAAAAAAATTAGAAATGTCCATTCGATCTCCTAGGTTGGTGAAGAAATGGAATTTACTGATATTTGCTCACATTCACTACTGTTAATAAATGAAGTTTTGAAAAAATATTTATCATGAACTGCTTAAAAGAATAAATGAATAAGTAAAAATAAAAGATAAACAATTATTATTTTAAGTCAATATAAATTTTTTATAAATAGCGGATTAGGTTTGCTCATATCACAAAAAAAATTAAATCACAAAAATTTAAAATTTCTTGGAAACATATTTTCATAAAGATAATAGACATTAGTTATTTAAAATATTAAATTTAAAAAATTAAATTTTTGTTAGCTACATTTTGTGTTGATTTAGTGATTTAAATTCTGACAAGACATATTCAATTTTTTATGTTAATATTGTATTTGGTTTCTGTTTAGATACTTTATATAAACATTGTAAAATATTTTATATAAAAATAAAATTGTTTTTATTAGTTTAGGTTTTTTAAATATTGAAAAACTTAATTTTCATTTCTACTATTCAACGTTTTAGGATTTATAATATATACTTTGGTTAAAACAAAAATCATTGAAATAAATAAGGTCTTCTAATGAAATCATGTTTTCTTTGATTTTGAATAACTGACAGAATAATTTTTTGGATTATAGGCGAACCCTACAGCTGCTCAAAATCGATTTGCACAAATATTTTCAATTTAGAATTTGTTTCTTATTTTTGTAATTCTATATTGTCTACATCAGATATCAATATATTAACAGAAATATGGATTAAAACAAAGTTGTAATGTTAACCTCTAAGGTAATAAGGTTTCAGTCTTTTTTTAAAGTTACTTTTAAAATATTATAGCAGTTGATATGAAATATACAACGGATTTCTCAATATTGAAGATTCTAAGTGTTATAATGAGACAACTTTTTTTAATTTCGCTGGAAATATTTTTTGAAACTTACAATAGATTATTTTTATCACAGGTTATAATTGCTATTGATAATAACTCAAATTAATATTAAGTTATTTTTAAAATAATCTGATATATAAAGATGAAAGTTTGTTTGTTTGTTACCCATAGAATTCCCCACCGTTGGACCTAGGGTGCTGAAATTTTGCATGTGTCCATCATTTGACTCGGGACAGGTCATATGCTGATGTTTGAACCACAGGTGACCACCCCTAACTCAAGGAGGTGAAATTGGCAACAATGTTACAAATAAAAGTTGTAGATCATGTTAGGTTTATAAAATATGATTAGTGTACAACTGCTTCAACTCTTCGTGATTTAAAAGGAAACACAAAACTAATGTGAGGAACAGTTGTGGTATTAGCTGGGGATTTTTGACAAACCAAAAATATAGTCTATCGACAAGCTTTATCATAAGTGATATATAAATTACATGTAATTTTTTTTAATTAAATTTTTATGTATTTTTTAAATTATTTTTTTAACACGTTGACGGACACTTGCGTACTATAGCCGTCATATAGTGTCAATTTTCAAATTTCACTTGTTTCTACTGTCTGTCAATGTGTTAAATGAATGAATTGAAATAAATTTCTTTATTTTTAATCTGTTTACTATTTTTAGAAATCGTGCAACGCCGGGTACCCCAGCTAGTTATACTATAATTATATTATAAATTACTGGATTATTGTAAAATTTTAACACTAAATCCACTTGTCATTTATTTTTTACTAACATTTAATTTTTAGAAATAATTCAAGAGGCAAAAGAACTGATTGAACATTGGCAATTTATATTTTACTGCCATGTGTCGATCTCATTTTCGTACAATTTGTTCGAACGAAATGATAGAGGAATCCATAACAAAATTTCAAAGTCAAATTCCATTCTTTCAGACTTTGTAATTCAGTTTGATGTTATAACATTATCTGTGCCATTCTTTAAAGATCTAAATTTATTGAGAGCAAGTTTAAAACTTTATTGATCAACAAGTCTTCAAGGTAGAACTATAAGTTTACTTTATTATCTCTTTTTTGACTATCAATTATCTCTGGCTTAGTAAAATAAATAAAAAAATAATACTCTGACAGGCTGCTTTCCTGTATCGAAAATGTGAATTTTAGTTTAAACGATAAATCAAGTTTTAAAGTTAATTAATTTGCTTGTATTTTATAATTTATGCCGCCAAGAAAACTCCATCGAGTTAAAATTATTAAATTCGTTTTTATCTCCAATTACCTTTTGCTTTCAACTTTCCTTTTGAATTTGAATTTTTGTTTTTTCCCCCATTTTTTACAACTTCCATAAATTTGCGTAGCATTTCATCAAAAATTAATCAACATTAAACATTAAATTTAAAAATGAAACCACAGGTAATCATATTAATTAAAATTTGCATCCTAAAACACTGTATTATGAAACCCAGTGACTCGTCAGTTACGTCCAGTTTTCCAAGGCTTTGAAGTTTTTAAACACATGGAGAGTTGTGATTTTCAGTAGAAAATAACAAAATTTTAAATCTAAATCAACTAGAAATTAAATTTTCATTTTAAAAACATAGTTGAACTTGATTTCATTGTCTTAAATTTAAACATCTTTATTATCACATAAAAAAATAAGTTTACAGATATTTATATTAAATTATGAAACTTTTTTGACAAAAGAATTTAAAATTTGCTATCTATTTAAATATATAATACTAAAATAACTTTTAATATTAAATATTACAGTAATACTGTAATAGTAATAATAAAATATACTATTATTATTATGATAAACTCACGTGTTCCATCGAATCTTGTAGCTATAGTATCCAAAAATGTGTTTTGTGGAGAAATCAACCCACGTCGTTGAGGCATAATAAAATTTAATTAATAATCCAACAAATGGTTAATATTCAAAATATCAAATTATTATCTTTCAAAAAAAGAAAATTCATAAAATTATTTTTGAAGTTGCTTTTGTAGAAAACAATGCAATTATGTCAACACACTAAAAAGTTCCACCACCTGACAGTCAGAAAGAAGGGAGACATGCAATCATCACACAGTTACACACACATATTACATTTTTCTACCAATCACCGTCTTCGAAATTTAGTTATATTTCTGACTCATTAATTCTTTTTAAGTAATAAATTAGTAACCTTCATTTGACCTGAAACTAGCAAATCATCGCGATTCGGATAAGGCACACAGCGCAGGGATATAAGTTGATTTTAATAGTTAATTGAAGCGGTTTTTTCGTATATATTTCATATTTACTTAATTATTTGATACACGTAACACTGTATTTTCTCGGCAATTCCAAATGTGTTGATTTTAGTTTGAATTAATGTAAACAGAATAATAAAATTCACACAAGGATTTTTAAAGCTGGCTTTAAATGCTGAAATGTTTGATTATTCCTGTTAATTTTTTTAATTTCGTAATAATATCAAATTTCTTATTTAGATAAATAAAGGCATTTCCATCTAATTGCTTAAGTAATCAAGACTGGTAAAAGGTGATATTGTTGTAAATTTAGAAATTTAGAAATTTGTAATTGACCACAATGGAAAATGTTCGGTAAAAGGTGCATTTTATGGTACATTGTATTTAAGGAAGTATTAAATAAGTAGGCAGCAGTGTTGCCACTTTTGGAAAATTTTTGACTCGGAAATTTGAGTAAGAAAAATTTTTTAGAACACGAAATTAAATTTTTATTATTCCTATTAAATAACATAAGTAGTGATGGAACTAATCCCTCCAGCTCAATCACCCGACACCCGAGATCTTAGAAGCCATACAACACTAACTAACGTTCGGTTAAGGAGGTGTTTGAGTAAGAGGGTATCTGGAATTTGATCTGGGATATTTTTCTTTATTATTCTGAACACATACAAGTTTAATTGTTGAATTTTTTTCTTCAAAGTTTTTATTTTTTTGGTCACGGCGATAATTCTTCATAATCTTTTTTTTCTTTTTATAGAAGCAAAAGGGAAATGAATATATTTTTTATGAATCTTCTCAGGGTATAAAAGATCACAATCTATAAAATATCCAATACTTGAATCCTTATCAGTCTTTAAAACTTGTTCAATTACATCTATATTTTCCCATTTAAATTTCCCCATGGTAAATACTGTCATGATTCCTGATTATAAAGCTGTTGCATCGACACAAATTATATCAGATTTGTTATTCATACATGGTATTATTTTTTTAATTCTTTCTCGTCTTCAATTTCTGTAGTATATTCTGAATACCTCTCGAGATATTTCTCATTAAATGCTGTAACATGTCTATTTCCCATTACAGGACTAATTCCACCTCGAATATTATTCTTTATTAGATTAAACATGTCAATATCAAAAACAGCAATAACAACACCGATTGGAATGTTCGAGTACAACAGAATGCCTTTTGTTTTACGAAAAGTCGCAGCTACTTTCCAACGATTCATGGATCAAACAATTAAAAATAACAAAAACACAATCGCCTATCTGGACGACATCCTTCAAACAAGCCCAGACAAAGAAACACATCTGAAAGACGTTGAAAAAGTATTTGAAACGCTGATCAAAGTAAAATTGAAAAAACACACAAAAATGTGAATTCATGAAAACAGAAATAAATTTCCTTCGTCACACACTAAACGACAAAGAAACACCACCAATTGAAAATAAAATAAACAACATAAAAAATTACAAACTGCCAACGAGCACAAGAGAGTTGAGAAGATTTCTAGGAATGGTAAACTTTTACAATTCTTACATCCCAAACTGCAGTAAACTACTAGCACCGCTAAATGACATTATGAAGACAAAACGAAATGTCACAATAAACTCGACGCAACAAACAACTGATACATTCGAGAAAACCAAAGAAAGTCTTTCGACGGCTACATTACTTGGTTACCAAAATCCAGAACTAGATTACCAACTAACAACAGACTGTTCAGGTTTCGCTATGAGCGCAACAATTTTCCAAGAAAACAAATTTGGCAAAAAACCGCTAGGATTCTTCTCAAAAAAAAACTAAAACCACACCAAACGAAATACTCAACTTTCGACAGAGAACTCCTAGCAATACATGAAGCAATCAAACACTTCCAACATTTACTCGAAGAACGAACTTTCAAAATATTCACAGACCACAAACCGCTAACAAATGCAATTGAAATGAAAAATCCTTCACCAAGGTAGATTAGACAAATCAACTTTATTTCACAATTCAATTGCACAATAAACTACGTAGCGGGAACGTCAAATATAGAAGTAGACGCTCTATCCAGAATCGAAAGTAATATAAACTCCCTGGAATTCGAAGAGATAATCGAATTAGATCAAATCAAATCCAAACAAAAAGAAACAATAAACAAACTCCCCACTAAACACAGAACTCAACGGAGTATGGCACGACGTCTCCAATAAAAGCAACAAACGAATACTACTCCCCGAGGAATTCCGACAAAAGATACACAAGATTAATCTGCCGGGAAACAAAGTAACATTCGAACTAATACATAATAATTATATATAGCCTAACATGCGAAAAGACATCAAAAACTATTTGAGGAGTTGCCACAGGAGCTGCCAATTAAACAAAACAATAAAAAAACTCAAAACACAAAAGTAAACTTCTGAAGCAGCGAAGTTTCTGAAACAATACTCACAGATGTGGTAGTAGGACCACTACCACCAAATGACAAATGTCGACTCTTAGAAATATCATTCTTATTATTTATTAAAGTTTGATCAGCATTAAAATAACTATTACATTATAAAATTATTTCCAGGAAACTTCTTAAAATTAAAATCTTTATACATATACATATACATATACTAAGGGACCACCTCTCCGGTTTCACCCAGAGATCTCTGTTTTGTCAACATACCTCAGGTCTCCGGTCGAATCAAGTCACTTCTCCGGTTTTTTTATTAGTTCGTTAAAAGTAACTAAAAATATTTTAAATCAAAATTTTTGTTTATTTTTCCCCCTTTTTTTTGCATTCTCAACCATATTTGATTAAAAAGTTTTCAAGAACCCGAAAATATGGGTTTAAATTTAATAAATAATTTTCTTATTTTAATAAATTCTTTATTCAATTATAATTTTGAATAAAATGAGAAAAAAATTATCCGTTTTTTTCAAATTATCCAGGTTTCAATGAAAGAAAAATAATTTTCAAGCCAAACATCCTATGGCCATACTCCTATTAATACACTACTAGCGTTATCTGGATACAACGTTTAGAAAGCTGTAAAACGTAAATATACGGAAGTAACACATTAAACCACACGACAGTAGCAGATTAAAAAATGTCAGGAAAAGACAAAGATAAAGGTAAAATGAGATTTGTTTCAGGGAGCATTGCAATATCCCACAGCTAATTAATGTTTCGATTGTGTACAAATTGTTGTCATTTTTGATATACAAGTTGGAAAAGTTGTGAGTTTTTATTTATTTCGTTAGACAATTAACTTGAAATTAGGATTATTTTGATTATTTTTTCTGTTACGCATACTATTCAGTAAACTGTGACGTAACGCAGAAATCAATTAATAAAACAAAACTATTGAATTAATAATTGTTGAAATTTGTTTGATCAGTCGTTCGGCATAGAAATAAAAAATGTCGACAGTTAGAAAAATAATCGGCATAGAATTTGCCAATTCATTTAAAACTGCAATCTGATAATAATCTAATCTTCAATGCCATTTATTACATTACATTTGATGATTTTATGGTCCAAGGAGTTCTCAGTGTCTGATACTGATTTCATATTGCTGACAGACTAAGTGATTTGAACTTTTTCCAATTTGATTTTTAAATATTTTTAAGAATTGGAAATATATGGTGAAAATTATCAAATAATAAACCCAAAAACGAAAATATTAAATTTGTTTAAAAAAATAGTGGAAATTTAAGAAATTAAATTAAATACCAGTGAAAGAAATGAAAATAAAAGTCTGAATATTTTGTACACAAAATCGGACTCTCATTAAAAAAGCCTATGCTGCATAAGGGTAATGGTATTCACACTATAGTGAGAGGGTTTTTAGGTCCCAAGATTTTTTTGTACACAAAATCTAGCTCTCGCTAAAAAGTCAAAGTATTTTAAGGTCCGTAAATTTTTTTTACACAAAATCCAGGTCTCATTAAGAGGATAAAATATTTTTCAGTTTCAAAGAATTTTTTCGTACATGAATTTTTGGTCAGATATTTAGAAAATTCAAAAACGTGTGTGAAATTATGGTAATAATTAAGTAAAATAATTTAAAAATAATAAAACACATGTGGAAATGAATAATAAAAAATTAGGTATATTAAAGTAAATTAAGGTAATATTTAAAAATAAGTATTCGATATTAAATTTATAGTATGATACAACCAGACTCCAACTACTAAGTAATTATAAACAAATACCAACAACCAGCTACCAAGTACATACAACAAGATTTTTACTGGAATTTCGAGTCCTACATCAAGAATGTATCCATAAAACAAAAATTCAAAATTTAAATTTCGACATTCAGACAATATAAAATCAAATTCATCTACTACCCAACTAAATTCATCAGCAAGATCGTGGTTGATTTAAACCCAATCGTTAATATTATTGATGTCAATGTAAAACAACTCAGTGTATTTGCTAAATTTTTATAAAAATTTAGCTTCACAAATGCTATCATTCAAACAGAAGGTAATTAACAAATCTTTCACAATTTCCAAATTTTTTAATATCCGTGAACAATTGCACTTTAAATATTTAACTAGCACATTAAGTTTATCAAAATACAATTCGTCAGCAAAAGTGAATTATTCTTCAACTTCATCAATATACAACACTGATATTTTAATTTGTTTTTTCATTAAATTGTTTGATTCAAATATATTAAAGCGTAATAAATATTCTTTTTCAGTAACATCACTTTTAAACTCACTGCAACCCATTTATTTGGCATCTAATATATTTTCGAATGTTTTTATAAATAGTTAAAAATCACAAGCAATATTCAATCAATCTTTGTAAAACATAGCGATGCGGATCTAATTTTGATTCGGAATATGAAGATTTATAAAAATTACTAATAACAAAGACACTACTACACTACTTCAGTCAATTCCCTTTAAAAACAATTGTACATTGACAATAAAATAGGAATGTGTTCTAAACAAATGTAAAATCTTGCAGTGACACTTCCCAGTTATTATTTAAAGAAAACGGATTTTGGAGATTGACAATGAATTTGCTGCCTAGATTGTTTGGGTGAATAAGCGGACAGCTATTGATTGGTAAAATAGTGTAGAAATTCTCTTTACCAGATTTTTTATGATATCCTTGATGGGTTTTGATATCCCTGCGATTTGACATAGTATCTTTTATTCTAACCAACCTTTAAACCTTTCAATATTTTTAGATTCTAAACACTGTAGGCGGTTAATTTACTTGTAAATTCTGCTCCTAAAATTTTCCTTGTACAAAGTTTTTATCATAGTCTTAATTAAATAATCCAGAAAATAGTTCAATCTTATTTTTTGAATGTATTAGAATAGTCAGATATCTATTTGTTTTAATAATTGGAGTTGGCGGTTTTTGTGAAAAATTAAAAACTTGCTATTTATAAATCTTTTGATTAAATATATATTGTTGGTTTCAAGATTTTTGCTGAGAAATTTAAAGATGGATTTAAATGGCGACCACGCCTAAAATCAGAACATCAATGCAATTTCCAAATCTACAAAATCGCCAGTGGAATGCCTACCGAAATCATGCCAAGACATGCGCACACTGAACATTAGACGATATGATGGACGAGGTTTAAAAGAAGTCGAAGAATGGATCAGGGATATAGAAGAATGGTTGCTGGCAAATGGACAGCGATTTACAAGCACTTTCGATGTGTTATTGGTGGCAGAAGCAAATACATTGTGGGGAAACCTCAGAGAAACAGAAACAACAGATGTGAAAATCAAAGCGTGGTTCTTACATACGTTCACAATTACAAAATCAATAACGCACAAAATCAGAGAATTGGCAGCTATGGAACAGGAAGATGATGAAAGGTTTGTAGCTTTTGAGATGCGGCTAAGGAAAGCTTTAGCTGAAGTTGTAAATTCAGGACGATCAGATGATATTGTTCAAGACCTCATCGCAAATAAAGCACGCGATGCGAGACTGCGGGAGATACTATTGACGAAACCAGAAACAAAAATTGAAGAAACGAGATCATTGGCGAAAATTTTGAAAGTAACAAAAATGGAAACAATAAAACGGAATTTATTAAAGCAATCCGTCAAAGAACATACGCTAGCGTGACTGAGGGAGGGCAGATGAGAATTTAAAAGAATACCCAAGATCCCCTGCCTACAGCACCACAAAGAAGACTATCAGAAGAGTCATTTAGTCACCACAGATCAAGAAGAGACGAACATCTTATACGCGGACCAATACAATACGAAGGAAATAACCATGGTCGTCGAGAACAATCTCCAAGAGAACAATTCTTGAGAAATGCGAGAATCCCGAATAGCTCAGAAAGGAAGCTGCCAACAATATCCATGAAGAATATAGCAAGGAGGCTGTACAGCGAAAGTAGGGGACTACCACAAGCATCGGTCCCAAAATTAATGGTAGCTGATTGTTTTTGCTGTGGCGAAAGGGGACACAGAAGGTATGAGTGTCCGCTGGGAAATAAATGTCTGATATGTGGCAAGGAAGAGCACGGGTTCCGAGATTGTTTTTCTTTACGGAAAGAGGTTCCACGACCGATATCAAAGAATAGCGTGCATAGTAAATTTGGAGTAAAGGTAGTGAAAATCAATAATATAGAAACGTCATTGATAAACAAAATATCCACTGATGAAGAAAGAATAAATAAAGCACTAGTAGCGATGGCAGGTGAGAATAGTAAAGATATTGAAGGAATGATCAATGAATGCGGCGGAATTTTTATAACATCAAAATTTGATCTGGATTTACAAACTTAGTTCGACATGAGATGCGGATAAGAGTAGGCCCAATAAT
>CAUHTR010005740.1:0-25114 GCA_959609185.1 Schmidtea polychroa | reverse complement strand
ACTTCCCGTCATCTCTGTATTCGAGCTCGAGAGCATTATAGACCAAAGGCATTGACCAATATTGGTGAGCACAATAAGGGTTGTAAGTGTAAAATAGGTATGTCTGATTTTAAAATTTCATTAAATTGAATCCGAAAATTAATGTGCAGAATGCATTGAATATTGTTGTTAAATTAAATAATTAATAAATTATTAAATTAAATTTCAATATGTTAAAATTTATAAAATAATATTTTATTTGAATTATAATTTTTAAAAGAATGAAATGTTTTTATTAAAATTTTTTTTATATAATTAATACAATTTACAAATTTGTTCAAAAATCTATAATTGCTATAGTTTATCATATGCTACCCGATGATGACAGGAAAACTGTCGAAATATATTTGTAAAACTGAATGTTTGATTGGCGCTTATAAATTAATCGTTACCATGTATGTTTAACTATTTATTCAAAAATTATAAATAAATACCAAAATTTTGAATTATGTTTTAATTAAAACTCTTATTGTTATTTGTTAATATTGTTAATTGTTATCAAGTTTTATATCTTTAATTAAATATTGAAATTTACGAAACTTTAATAATTATTTCCATTTGGAAAGTAGAGGCCCTTAACTTTTAATTTTTTTAATCTGAAAACTATATTTTTTAAAACTTGTTTAAATTGTGTTAATTTTATATTGAAATATTTAAAACAAAAAATATGTAAATTTTGCAATATAAACATTCAAATACTTTTCATGTTTTTTGTTCGACAAAATAACTGCAATTTCAGCATGTTTTTTTAACAAATGCTTTTTTTTGCATTTTGCTCTGCAATTATTGTCAATTTTACGACTAAAATTAAAAATCACACACACACACACATATATATATATATATATATATATATATATATATATATATATATATATATATATATATATATATATATATATATATACCATTTTACAAATATTAATTTTAAGTATTCATTATTATTTTATGGATGTCTCTTTGTGGTTCTTTTCCAATGGAACCAGGGCCAAATGGCCTAGTCAGTTCCTCTCCCTTTAATTGGGTTTGACTGCAATTGTGAAATTGAATGCGATATAATAGAGACTAACAATATAACTTCATTAAAATGACAATATTTACTTTCTAAATTCTGGAAATTCATTATATTGTAAAAACTCGAATTTTATATTTCCCATGATAAATAATATTGTTTTAACTAGCACTTATATAATTTCAATAAAAAAACAAATTATGCTGTCCGTGAATGGGAAATTTGGTTGTGTGGATTTATTGAAAAGCACATGTCTTTTATTGAGGAAAATTATTTTGTTGAAACGTCGGAAAATATTATTAAGGATTTCTTAAAATTCAAAATGACTTTAATGATTAAAACAACTTTTTTTAAACTTTTACATTTCTTTCATATTTGGTTTAAAAATATTTTTTTATTTAAAAAAGAAATTTAAAATAATAACAAAATTTGTATAATTTATGTATTTAAAAAATTTATAAAAACACTAAAATCTGAAATGTTAAAAATTTATTAAAATATTTTATTTATTTTAAATATTGCTCTATGATTGCATGAATTTTATTTTTACTTTTTGAATTGCATCTGTTAGATAATATCGAAATAATAGTTTCATGTATTTTGTTTAAATAATGAATAATTAATGTGACTAAATCTAAATTTTAATCTAAATTTTTTAATAACTTCTGAATTTAGTGATTAGAATTTTTTTATTCATCTCTAATTTTCTTTATAAAATTCATTTATTTTAATTCAGATTGGTCACCAAATATATCTATAGGCATAATGAAAATAAATGAAATGTTAAGATTGCAATAACATTGCAATTAAGGCTATCACACAAACCTAATATTTCATAAATATTTAATTTATTAACTCCTTTACGGTTTTTTTTTATTTTTGGAATTGCATGTCAATTCTATCACTTAAATATGGGAAACTTTTATAATCATAAATTTCTACTCATGAGCAATGTATATCAATAAATATTTTAGGTGTGATATCCCTCTTTGTCGGATTAGTTTGACTGAAATTATGTATAATGAATAATTTTTTATAATAATTGTCGTTTCTGATGTCCAACCAAATTTATCTAGAAACTAAAATTCTAAAAATGTACCTTTCATCTTATATATCTGTCAATTATCATCAAAAACTTTATTAAAAATTCACTTAATTAAATTTTTAATAGTCACTTTCTAAAAGTTTTTATATTTGTTGACATTTAACTTCGGCAGACAAAATTTTAGGCAATTAAAAATTTTTTGATGCGCACACAAACTACCATATATTTAACTGTCAATTCGACTCAGTGTAATAAATCGGCCGAAACTATATTTTTCCATTACAATACGATTTTTTTTAATTTTTGAAAATTTTATTTCACTTAAGATTTATTGCCAACTAAGTATGGATCTATGATCGTGCAGTACTGAAAAAAACGCTAATATTTTCTTGATCCAATTTGATCTTCCTTATTCTCATTTAAATTTCTTACTAAATTTTTTACAAAAATTTGTTTACAATAAACCCAATCTGAAGCAAAAACTCAATTTCTGAAGTTTCGGGTCTCTTTTTATGATATTACTAACCGTTTAATGAATGACCTCCATTTCACGCTCTGACATTCCAAATAATTAAAATAACTGATTATTTGGTTCGGAATTTTACGTTGCTACAATATTTCCCGCCTTTACTACCAATAATCTAAAACGCTATCAAAATTGTTGATTTTTCTCGTAATTTATTCTCCTTATGTTTTGTATAATAAATAAATTAATTAAATAATTATATTTCATTTTACACATTTCTTTATATTCTGCACTCATCTTATCGTGTTGCTCACCATAAAATATTCTCTCTGTCAATTTTTCGGATTTTAATTCGGATAATTAATCATTTATTGATTTTCTGTAAATGAACATTTGTATGCTTATTTCATAATGCTGTTTCTGTTATATCGGTCAACGCCAATAAATGTTCTTGTCATCAATTTTGTTCTTAATTCTCTTGTTTTGATTTAATTGCCTTCGTTAAATTTTAATTTATTTTTATATGACATGATTATTGTTTTTTTTAAATTATATAATTATTATTTATATTTAAAATGTCTGTATTTTTGCATTTATTATATATTTTGATCATGCGTTAAATGCCAGCGTATATTTAGGGTATCAAAAATCACTTTAGCATTAATCTCAATCAGGGAGTCTCGAGTCCAAACTAAGAATAGCAGTTCTCTTACACTTTTTATCATCGCTATCAACTCTTATGAAATATAAGACTTAAAATACTAAAAGTTAAAGAAAATATCTCCCATAAAAATGACAGACTGCCCGTATGCGATTGAGCAAACAAAAGGAGAAATTTAAATTTTGATATGGCTCAATGTAAGAGAGAATGAATTAATGAGAATTTCAAGGAGGAGAGTGATGAGATTTGTTACAAGAATGCAGATAATTATTAGATAATATTCCTTATTGTCCTCAATATTGAAACATAATAAATCTAATCAGTTCATATTGTATTTGTCATTTTCCAGAGTTCATTCCGTTTCCCATTATAGGCAATATACAAAATGGTCGGGTCAGTGACAAAATTACCTGATGATGAATCAACACCAGAAAAACGGACAGACAAAATATTTAGGCAAATGGACAAAAATTTGGATGGGAAATTATCACTCGAAGAATTTATTGAAGGCGCAAAAACCGATCCAAGCATTGTTAAACTTCTTCAGTGTAATCCTTCTGGATCCGAATAAATTTGGATTCAATTGTTATCATTCCAGAGTAGGATCTCTACTTTTTATGATTAAATATTTTAAAAATTGACAATGTTCTCTTTTTTATTAATATTAATAATAAAATTAATAATAATAATAATAATATATTAATAATAATTAATAATAAATAATAATAATTACTAATAATAATAATAATAATAATAATAATAATAATAATAATAATAATAATAATAATGATAATAATGATAATGATCATAATAGTAATTAAATATAATAATATTAATAATAATAATAATAATAATAATAATAATATTAATAGTAATAATAATAATAATAATAATAATAATAATAATAATAATAACAAATAATGATAATAATGATAATGATCATAATAGTAATTAAATATAATAATATTAATAATAATAATAATAATAATATTAATAATAATAATAATAATAATAATAATAATAATAATAATAATAATAATAATAATAATAATAATAATAATAATAATAATAATAATTAAAAATAATAGTAATGACAATAATGATAATGATAATAATGATAATGATAATAGTAATGATAATTATAATAGTAATAAAAAATAATAATATTAATAATAATAATATTAATAATAATAATAATAATAATATTAATAATAATAATAATAATAATAATAATAATAATAATAATAATAATAATAATAATAATAATAATAATAATAATAATAATTATAATTATAATTATAATTATAATAATAATAATAATAATAATAATAATAATAATAATAAATTATTTTTATTTAGATAAAATCTATCTTGATCAAAAGTACGAGAATCGTTGCGTAACGCTACTATATAATTATATATTTCAACGGTTCCTATCATTTATTAAACCTGTACTTTTTTATAAGCATGATTATTTCATATAAAGTTTTATTCCTAGAAATTTCAAAGTTTATCCGAAAAAAATTTATTTGTGTGAGAAAGAATGTTTTGTTTTAAAAGTAAAATTTACAAAATTGTTTTCGTGTTTTATTTATTTTCTGCTGATTGGTCACATTTTGCTTAGTTTTCTCATTCCATTAATTAATGAAACAAATCGCATGAATAACCAGTAAAACGAAAAAAAGTTTTAATCGATATTTGTTTAACTAATTCTTGCTAGGCGATTAAAACAAAATATTTATTGGTTGCTTAGCTGAGTAAGATATAATTGCAAACGGGAGAATAACAATAATGAAATATTTATTTCCATGGCACCAGAAAACGAAAATTGCATAACGAGATTCATAGGGTTTCCAGAGGTCGTTTGGTTGACTTATTATTCACAACATTGAAAGATTTTATTTTCCCATATAAATTCTCATTCAAGTCGACTCACATTCTTTTGGAATCTAAAATATGAAATCTTTTACTCAAATGAGGTCGTTCTTCAATTCTCAAAGTTCAAAGTCTGAATAATATAGTAGGTAATAGTTTTGCAAGGGTAACCACTTCAAGAAGTATAAATAATCATTTGAATAAAACTGTAGGAAACACAAATGTATATACTGCGCCTGTAGAAACGGTGGAATCAACATAGGGATACTGAAGATATATGTATTAAATGAAAGATAAATAAATGGATGGGCTACCACATGTGTAAAAGAGGCCATCTGTTACAAAAATAATTTTTACAAATATAATTTCTTTTCAAGTTGCCCCCCCCCCAGTCAATATATTTGCTATTTACAGCCATGCGTCTGTTTAATAAGCAATTTTATCTTTTATTTTTTTAGTTTCACTTAATTTATCCAATTAGATATTGCCTATGGATAAATTGCGTTGGCCAATCATCTTTTCATAGCACGCTATTTATTCTTACCTAAATAATATTTTGTTTTAAATCATTTGTATTGACCACTACATTATATTTATTTAATTACTTTGTTTTTCTGATTTTTCCTTTATCCTTTCTCTTTTTACATCTTTGAAGCTTATTGAGTCGAGTGGGGAAGGCAAAGTCGACTCTTAACATATGAAATATAAGACAGCCGCCTAGGGCGCCAAAATTTAGAAATAGAGTACAAAATATTTAAAGCTATATTCTTATTATAATACAAAAGATTAAAAACTTTATAATTAATTAATCTAAACTAACCCCTATTGTTCAACGCTAAATCAAAATCTCGACAACAATTATAAACATTCCTAACACCTCAAACTAGTTTGAAGCCACACTCATTTTCAGCGACAGTTCAATGTTACACGGTACGTGACATTTTGGCGCCGCCGTTTTGGCGCAAGACATTTTTAATTTAACTTCATGTTTAATTTAACATTTATAAATAATTTTTTGAAAAAAAATTATAAATATTTATCTATCCAGCTTTATTACTGCATAAAAGACGTAACACAACAACCGGAGGTGTTCATAATATTAATTTCAAAACAAAACAAAAACTGTATGAACATACTTTACTTTACAATAAATGCAAAATAAATATATTGCAAAACGTTTAAAGAATCCTGTCATCCAATATTTTACTTTTAGAAAATACAAAATAGTCAACTTATAAAAATTTAGCAAAACAAGTACAATATTTAACCTTTTGCCTAATATATAAGTTTTCCGAATGTCCGTGTTTATTAGGCCTAATCATTTTTATAAGTTGACTATTTTGACTATTTTGTCTTATAGACAGTTCGTACAGATAGCAATTGACACACACCGCATATCATTCCAATGTAAGTGGTTAATATTTATTTATAATTTGTTTTAATTTTCAGATTTAAAAATTATTTTAAAAAAATTAAAAATTATATTAAATTATACAATAAATATTTTGAATTTATTTATGAAAAGCGCAAAAATGAAAGAAAATAATTTGTTTAAATTATACCAGAATTATAAAAACCTTTTGAATTCATTAATCTTTCTAACAGATATATGAAATTAAGAATGTAATTACCATAAAAAATGTATATTTGATATTTTAATTAAATTTATTAAATTAATTTTTTAGTTTGCTTTAATTGACATCACAGTAGGCTGTCATTCTATTCAACGAAACTGCTGACGTCAATGACGGGCTTATGAAATGTCATCCTGGAATGACGTTTGGAAATGATAATGAAATTGTCTAAAATATAAAAATAACTAATTCGAATATTACGGTAAGATATTTATCATAATTACGTATTTACATAAATTGACTGACGTATTTTGAAAATGTTTGTTTAAAACTACCCACTTGTTTACTTAACAGTGAACATTTCTTTAAATGTCACTAAAAAATCAAGAATCACAATTTACAATAAGAAATGAAATTATGTCTAAAGGTCCTTGGAATTACAATTATGATCGTTTCCACTTTTATGTTTATTGTTGGGATAAATATTTCCATAACATCATCAGGGAATCTGTGGACAATGACGGCATTTTATCATGAACAAGGTAAATATAAATGTTGAATTTCATAAGAAACTTTGGTAAATATCTAGAAACCTGTAAAGAATCAGCGGTAACAATTACTGAAAACGGAGAAAGGTGTAAATTCCCGTTTCTCGACGATGATAATAACTTAGTGTACGACTGTATTCTGTCGAAAACCAAAACCGAAACCAAAATTATATGCGCAACGGCTTGTATAAGAAGCGGATGCTACAAAACCTTTACTTATTGTAATCAAACCAGAATCAATTCTAAAGGAGGAATTCAGGAAATCACTTCTTTGGGTATATAATAATAATAATAATAATAATAATAATAATAATAATAATAATAATAATAATAATAATAATAATAATATTTCAGCATTACAAAAGTCAAGACTTGGTATTGCAACTCAATTTTTGTTCATGATAGCATTGGGAATATCTGTGGCCGTTATTATTTTAGGCTTAATGTCCATTCTCCTACCAAGAATTACTTCAGGACAGGCTTTGAACGTTGAGATGACAGCTATAGTGCTTTTACCATTTTCACGTATGTAGGTCATTTGATTATTAATCAACATTTCATTATTTTATGATAGTTTTTCCTTGTAAAAGCATAGCAATTATTAATTTTTGAATTCATGCTTAAAATTATAAAGTAAATTTATTCCATTACAAAATATATTCCATGCAAAATTTCTATATCAGCATCAATGTTCATCCTTCAATTAAATAAAAAAAGAGACAGCAATTTCAATATTACCATGCGCGAACGCAGGGGGGTTACTGGGGGTTTAAACCCCCCCCCCATGATTCCAACAACAATATAAAAAACTATAATTAATAAATATATAAATTAAAACAATTTAAGCAAGATTCCAAATGCCGATAAATATATATAATATAAATAACCCCCCTCTATATATATATAAAAATAATATATATAACCCCCCCCCCCATGGATTCATCCTGCGTACACGCCTGAATATTACCAAATATAGAAGTCATTGTATTTATTAAAAAATTTAAAAATCATTTGAAATAGGCAGTGCCGAAAATTCGTGAATATCAAAAATATAGGGTTTTCCGACCTATTTAGACACTTTAACGATCAAATTAGACATTTCAAAAAAGTGATATATATTTCACAATCAATTTAGACAATTTTCCAATCAATTTAGACAATAAAATTAAGAATAAGTTTGGCAAATCCACAACATTTTTATTCAAATATCAATTCCATATTTCTACTTCTTTCGATATAAGTTAACATTCTCCTTAAATAGCCTCCACAATCTTCGCTTGTTTGGATGTCAAATCCTGCCATAATCAAATCATTTAATTCATTTTCGTTGTTTGCATTACCTCTGAGCACATGATTCTTCCATTTACTGAAACAATTCTCCATAATGTTAAGAAATGGAGAGTAGGAGGGGGGGTAGATATACAACTTTGATGTTTTCAGCTTCACATATGGAAATAAAACGAGCACAATGATGTATACGAGCGTTGTCGATGATAAAAATTGGATCTGTAATTCCTTTGTTTATCGATAAATTGTTTAACTCTACCATATAACTCAAAAATTTCTCCCCGTTTATAGGACCTGGATTTATTTCATACTTTAGAGTTCCATACTTTGATACTGCTGCAATAACGGAAATGTTGCGAGATCTTGTCGCCGGTGTATTTACAATGACACTTGTACCAACTAAACTCCTCCCCCGTTTGACTCTTGTGCTTCATCCAACTTCACCCAACTTCATCCACAAATACAAATGCTTTATCATCATTATTTAAAAGCATACTTAAAAATCTCTCAGCGTAGATACGTCTCTTCTCCAATGTCGTAGGATCGTTTCTCTTAACTGGTGAAAGTGTTACGCATTTCAAAGTATAATGGAAATTGCGTAAACAACGATCAATGGTGGGGATAGATACATTTTCCCAATATTATTTATCGTCATCTCAACCAAGTTTTTCAGTGTCAGAATTGGGTTTTCATCAACCCATTCTTTAATAGTTTGTTTTTCACTCGGCGTCAATTTCGATCTTTTATCGCCGCCCCTTTTCAGTGGTGTTATTCTTCCTTCAGATTCCCACCTTTTTACGATATTATATACACTTGTTCTTTTAATTGCGACCATTTCAGATATGCTGGAAATCGTAATGTTCTGAGAATAAAGCTAAATCACACGCTCTCTTGCGTGCTGGTCAATTGTATAATACTTTTTTACACGCGAATCTACACTGACAGTCGTTTCCAATTCAACAGAGGCATTATTTGATTCGTCCCTCACAGCATTCACCCCCGGGGTTGATGGCTCGTTTGTGTCAATAACGTTATTGTTTATGTGCCGGTCATTTACGTCATTTACCGCTGTTTCTTCTTTATTATTCATGGGTATCAAATGCAGAGGGAATGTAGACATATTTTAAATTGTTTAATAAGTATTCTTTAATTGATTGTCTAAATTGATTGGAAAATTGTCTAAATTGATTGTGAAATATATATCACTTTTTTGAAATGTCTAATTTGATCGTTAAAGTGTCTAAATAGGTCGGAAAACCCTATAACATCGATATCTTTACTGATTCATAGTCAATTTGTTAATAAATACAATCTCAATTGAAAATAAATCAGAGGTGAAAATTGAAAGAACTTCTTATAATAAAAAATATAGTTGTGACTAAACTGCATGAATTTATAAAACTTTACAAAATGTTTTTTAAAAATATTTTAATTTGTTTTTAATATTTTTATGTTTAAAATTTAATATAGCAATATTAACTGTTATATGTCAAATATTTTATTTTTGTTTTTTAACATTTTATATCCTCACAAAATTTTTGAAATAGTTTTTATGAAAAATATGAATATATTATTCATAATAATTTGGTCAAAAATTTGGGTTTTTTGAAAGTTTTATCCAGCATTTTTAATTAAATTTTACTGGAGGTGGTACAATTTTCACACAATCTGCCATATCTGGAATAATGTGGACATTTTATCATTATTACAATTTATTATAAAAGTAATGCAGTGTTGGAAAATTTTCCCCATAAAAATTTATTCTATTTCACTAATATATTTTTTTCTACTTATTAAAAATAAATAATTGTTTTATAATAATAATAATAATAATAATAAAATATAACATTTTCATAATTTTTTAAATTTAATACAATGTAATTTAATTTATTAACCCTTTGCTGTCTATCGGGACATATGTGTCCCACCCTTGTGTTATGTGCGCCTAATGATAGAAATACCTCCGGTTTATCCATCATACACAAATATACAAGTCTTTGAATACACACTATGCAAGTATTTGTTTACAAATAGTCAGATAACCTCACAGTTTGCCGGTGAAGTCTGACCTCAGATATAACACAAGTAAACGAAAAATAAATAAATTTTTTTTTAAATTTTCAGATTTTTAAACAAAACATTTTACTAATAATTTTTATTATTATTATTATTATTATTATTATTATTATTATTAATAATTATTAATATATTAATAATATTTATTAGTGATAACATAATATCAATATAAAAGATATTTTTAAAAATCACTTGAAAAAGGCCGTTCAGAAAATTTGTGAATATCGAAAAACAGATGGATATTGTTACTGATTCATAGTCAATTTTTTAATAAATATATTGAATAGAAATATATCAATTGAACATGAAAGGAAATCAGGGGTGGAAATCAAAAGAAGTTCTTATAATATTAATAATTTTATTTATTTATTATTAATTTAGAATAAATTTATTTTTTAGTTATCATCATCCTTGGAGGCCTAATAATTGTCGGTTATCATGCGATTTCAGTTCCAAAGAATTTGAAGCAGGGATATTGGGTTTTACTGGTTTCATTAATTCTTAACTCCCTCAGCCTCATTTTCTACACTTCAGGAGTACTTGTAAAGAAATCCAACAGAATAAAATAAGTCCTTTCCGAATTCTGATCTTACATGAATTTAATTTAATCTTTTTTACTGTGAGATGCTATATATATTTGTTCAATTTTGTAACTTTTGTGTTTTCTCAAGAATTGATTTATTTTTCATTTTCTTTTTCATTTTAACATTCAACAAAATAATCACTTATAAAGATAAGCTTAGAAATCTACCGTGAAATAAGGACAATTGAGAAACGCAAGGAAATAGTGAACAGCTTCCATAAGCAACTAGGATATGTCGGCGTTGAAAAAACCTTCAAATCAGTTTAGAAAAAGTTATTTTGCCAATATATTCTAAGTGACACCAACAAAGAAATATTTTTAAGTACATTTTTTCGAGGATCAAAAGATAAAAATGGATCGAATTAGAGCGCTACTTCAAAGTCTTAAAATATCTCAGCCGTTTCAGATGAAAAATATGGATATAATTGAAGTTTTCGAATAAAAACACAAGTTAAACCCTAATTGCTTGGGTAGCCTTGGAGTGCCTAAGAAAAATCCTATAATAACCAAAAAATTATGTCAAATGAAGAGGAAAGCAACCTACTCCCAATAACACGACGACATGTTAAAATATCAGAAATCGTTTCTACAAAAAAATATTTCAAAGGAAGAAATCAGGGAAAATATTGTATTTATGAACGCGTAATATGGAGTAAGAAAAGGAAATCCAATGATGCCTTTATCAATTTGCCTTATCGAGTATACGGGGAAAGTTCTGTATAACTCGTGAATAACTCACCGGTAAAGACTAAAAAACTTTGTGTCGCAAATANTTCTTGCATAATTCTCCAAATGTTTGAAAACATTTTATCTAAATTTATCAAAATAATTATTTAATTGACAAATAATTAATAATGTAAAAAATAAATCAATTAAATATTTAATTTATATATTTCATATTATGCAATTATCAAAATATTTCAGCGTTTTACAATTTTTATAAATCATAATTATTATATTTTATTACATTTTAAAATTTATATAATTTACGTTTTGATGTAGATAAACAAGCATTTTATAAATATTGAATTTCAGATTAAATTGTTAATAGAAATTTTTATATTAAATTTTTCTATACTTTTCCAATTTATTTATCAATGAAATTCTGAAAATATTAATTAAAAATTGTAAAAAACTTTTTCGGAAATTACAAATGATTATTTATATCGAAATTTGCAGGCAAATCGTAACAAATAATAAAAAATTTAGATGAAAAAATTAGACAAAATATATTAATTAATTGTTTTTCGAAATCATAAATAAATATTTTATATATAAAATAAAAACATAAAATTCGAATATTTTATGAATTTATTTGAACAAATCAAAAATGGTCTGAAAACACAAATAACTTGTAGACAAAATCTATATATTTAAAAAGTAATATTTTGCATTATTTATAAAATGTGAGATTGTGGCCTTCAATCTAATTATTGCTTCAAGGTTACAAGTGTTTAAATAATCAAAATCACCAATAATAATCAACCGGCCAATTGAAATAAAACTAATCGAAGATTTTTTTGAAAAGAATTCACAAAAATAAATAGGGAAAAATCAATATTTTTGTATAATAAACAAATAATTAAAAGTGTAATATTAATTTAAATCATTAAAATTGAAATCTGTAAAACAGTGAAATTCCGGGAAATATTTAGTGAGAATGGAATGCAAATGTCTCCCTGTATGTGAACGGAGGAGATTTAGAGAACATTCACTCATCCGAGCCTTTCACAAGCATTGAGCATGAATTTGTCATTTACTGTCAACTATCATCAACTCATACAAGCAGGCATCATGCGCACCAATCAAATTATTCTCAATTATTTGATGAAATATCTAGTGATAGGGATATATTTCCATGAGTAAGCTTTCCTTTATTTGATATATTTTTATTTACCATATTTCTTATCGCTGTCATTTATATCAAATATATTTTATCATTTATTCATTTTGTTGTATTTATTTATGGCCCTCAGCATTTATCAAAGGCAGTAAAGAGAGGTCAGAAAAGACTGCTTGAATATAAAATATAATGGATCATTGACATTCACATTTGTTGGCCAACGATTTTATCATTTCATTGTCCGATATATTTTCAATGAATTGTTTTGTTTATATTTGCATAATTGTCCATGTATTTTCTGTGGTTACTTTTGATCTGTTTTTGTTCATATTTCATTTATTTTCATTTAGGCAAGCCATGAAATATATTTCATTATGATGCTCAGCAGGAATTTCCCGTTGCCTTTCTATCAAGGGTTACAAAATGTATTTAATCTTTGTCAGTGCTCGAAGTGAGGCGGGATAGCCGGGATATTATCCCGGCATTGATTATGTAGGCGGAATGGCATCCCGGCACTTCATTTCATATAATCTATAGGTTTATCCCGGTACTTATTTCATTTTATAGGCACACAAATACTGCAATTAAGGTCACACATAGTACATCCATATATGTATGTATATATATATTCTTTATTCTCTATTCTCTATTCAATTAAGAATTTCCCAAGCAGCAGTAATGGATAGGTAGGTATATTCTCTTATTTATTTTAGTTAAACCAGCAAGTTGTTTGTTGAGTTATTTATACTGCGACCCCCTCTATATATAATGTGTGCATGATTTCACATGCAGAAAATTTCTGCATAAAAGCCTGGAATCCCGGGTGCCACAGCATGCCTATCCCGGCACATATTTTGTTCCACTTCGATCACTGATCTTTGTCAAAATGGAAATAAATGAATTAATTATTTTTTATCATATTTTTTAAATTTTCATTATTAATAATTTGTTTCTGTAAAATTCATAAGCAAATAATTGACCAATAAATAAATATTAATCCAATTCAATTTGAGTTTTGTTGGCGTCCAGGCATCGCCTACCGAGGCAAATTGCAGTTGACTAGGTCATATGTGTCGGTGAGCCCTATGAGCCATGGTGATTATTGCCTTACTGTGCACGTAAACTTTCTCCTCCACTTACCTTGGTACTGCACAGGGGCCCCACAGGTCAATAAGCAGGTGAAATCCTTGCGGTTTATATGATAAAGGGCTTATTGTGAAATCTATTTGAGTTGAAATTGTGCTAGATTAATGAAATCATCAGAAGCTTGCAACTGTGGCCTAAAATCGTTATCTGGTGTATTAATCCAAAAGTTTAACTCTTATAATGTTTGTCCAAAACCATCGGCTGTCACATTAATCGTAACATTTAATTGACGGGAAACTGTGCTGCTCGTCCCAACTGTGAATATCGATACGGTCACATCTCAGCTACTGCTGCCAGCCAATTTACTTTTCGATGTTTTTATCCTACATGGTGAGACATTCCCCCTAAGTCGAGGTCATTCTCAATTGCAGCGCAATAGTTTTGACCATCACAAATAATGGCGTGTCTCAATTGCTGGAATCAAAAGAACAATCGCATTTCATGGATCACGCTTAATGTTAATTAGATTTATAGGGAAAATAATCAAGCTGCTAATAATGATATGTCGGCTCATTAAAGTCTTGAATAACTAGGAATTTGTACATAAGAGAAAGATATATAAGGTAAATAAGGTACAAATAGTAAGGTACAAAAACAAAAATAAATTGAAATCCAGATGGAAGGATAAGCATCAATAAAATAATTTTTGATAATAATTTTGTAAATTAAAACAAAATTGCAATTATTTATTAACATTTGATTATCGCAAACAAATAGATGGTGACATTAATGCCATTCGCGCTGTTAATTTCTATTTAATGGACCTAATTGCAGTGGATCCGATGGAGAAATTCCGTCAAATTCATAGAATATTCCAACAAGAGCACTGAATCTATGGTTTAGAAAAACCCTCAGAAAGAAGTTACATGGTTTCGAGGATCAAGGGATCATCCGCGATTTTAAGATTATTATAGGAGAAAATCATGGAACTTAGCGCTGGAGTTCAAATGGATGCTAGTGGATGAAGGTGCCGACCTATACATGGACCGAGTTTCCGGTTATTGATGCGTTGATTTTGAAAATTCTAGCAGTGGCAGCAAACGATAGGAAACCATATAAACCAACACCAGGAAAGTTAGAAAGATATTATATATTTAAATATAATTTTATTTCTTCATTTATATTCTTAGACCAGTGTTGTCCAAACTTTTTTGAGCCACGGCACACTTGGCTGATTTAAAAATTTTCGTGGAACACCTAAATTATCTTTTGTTTTTGGTAAGATCGAAAAGTGGGGGTTACTGATCTCAACACCATGACTCCAATAAATAAAAATAGGTATAAATATAATATATTAATGTGGTTGCGCGTATTTAAATTAAATAGAATTATGAATTAAAAACAAACTCCGTTCCCTTTACAAAACTTTTATTAATAATTTACAAACAATAATTTACAACTATGTGTAGAGATAAAAATACAAGACAATGGATTTGTTAATCCCTGCTGTTTATCTCAGCCTGCAAGAGGATCAATGGCTCCTGTGTAGCACAACGATCGCAATGTCGACGAAACAGTTCGGTAGTAAGTGGTAATTATTTTGGGGCACCCAGGGAATACTAAAGTAAGTTAACACTACTTTGTATGCGCTTAATTTAACTACTCAAGGATAATAATTTATCCTTCAAAAATTCTTTTCCTCTGAAGTAAATTGATTGTAAATTTTCAAAACGTGATTCCTCTCACTTCTATGTTTCTTGAAAATCTCTTCTGTCGCTACAATGGATAATTTCCCTTTATATATAATCTGTTCGATTCAATTTTCTTTCCACACAGATTGAAATCTAGATTCATTCTTCTGATATGAATAAATTAGTTTTCGATAATTGATAAATTGTCACGTTTCTCCTCGTGTTACTATTTTTATTTTTCGTTTTCCGATTTGTTTTCGTTTCCAATATTTGCGTCCTTAATTTCTCGTCAAATTATTCGTCCCTGGTTCTCGTTTTGAACTAGTATTTATAATAAATAATATTTATTTAATATATTATTAGTAATATTATAATTACTATTTATAGTATCAGTATGATTAAATATTACTATGTATAACTTATTTCTATTTGATTAAACCTATATTTGATTTTAAGTAATTATTTATTATTTTTATTTACACTATTTTCAAATATAGTAATTTCTATCCCTAACACTTTATTTGCAATTTTTTATTGCACTTTTACTAATCTTTTAATAAGAAATGGAAACCATACAAACCAAAACCAGGAAAGTTAGAAAGATATAATATATTTAAATATAATTTTATTTCTTCATTTATATTCTTAGACCAGTGTTGTCCAAACTTTTTTGAGCCACGGCACACTTGGCTGATTTATAAATTTTCGCGGCACACCTAAATTTTTTTTTGCTTTATTTGCAATTTTTTATTGCACTTTTATTAATCAGTAGTATGATGTGGCACCTCTAGATCATGACTCCTCTGGATCACATATACCGTCTCCCCCCCCCCGGAAAAAAAATTTTTTTTTTAATTTAATGTTCCCGCCAACAAATTTTATTGAACGATACCTCATCTTAAAGCCCAGTGCCAGACCTTTAAGATGTGCTATAGGTATTTTATATATCTTTAATAGTTTTAATGTTATTAACAATTGATGACCACCATCTTTTCAAAGTTAAATTATTATTATTTTTAGAAATATTATTAGTGATCTAGCGGTGATATGGTTTTCGTTTGCCCAAAGGTTATTGTTTTCATCATCTGAATTTATTGGACGATACCTCATCTTAAAGCTCAGTGCAAGACCTTTAAGATGAGCTATAGATTCCTATCATACGATGACTTATCACATTTTAGAACAAAGACAATGACTCACCTTATTTTTAGAACTATGCCTAATATTTTTAGAATGATGCCTCTTATTTTTAGAATGATTACGTCATATTCTTAGAACGATGCCTAATATTTTTAGAATGACTCATCACATTTTTAGAATGATTACGTCATATTTTTAGAACGATGCCTATTATTTTTAGAATGATGCCTAATATTTTTAGAACGATGCCTAATATTTTTAGAATGATTACGTCATATTTTTAGAACGATGCCTAATATTTTTAGAACGATGCCTCATATTTTTAGAACGATGCCTAATATTTTTAGAACGATGCCTATCATTTTTAGAATGATGCCTAATATTTTTAGAACGATGCCTAATATTTTTAGAACGATGCCTAATATTTTTAGAACGATGCCTAATATTTTTAGAACTAATAATTTTTGTTTTAATTATCGATTACATAATAATTTAATTTGTTTAAATCGTTGATTATTATTATTATTATTATTATTATTATTATAATTATTATTATTATATACTCCGAGTTTATCCGACAAGATATTTTGTCCCCCTATGGGTAATGCTCACAAGGGTACTGCACACATGGGTACTGCTCACACTCAACAAGTCACATGGGTACTGTTCACAAAGTTACTGGTAAAAATATTCAAGACAAAACTTTAACAAAGAAATTCTAAATATTATACTTTAAATATACACTAAAATTTAGTAACACATTCACATTCATCATCTCCACAGTTCATAACATTTTCAAATACAATTTCAAAGTATTATTATTATTATTATTATTATTATTATTATTATTAATAATGAAAAAACATAAAATATTTTTATACACACACACACACACCACATTAACAATTATTATTATTATTATTATTATTATTATTATTATTATTAATATTATTATTATTAATATTATTATTATTATTATTATCATTATTATTATTATTATTATTATTAATATTATTATTTTTATTATTATTACAAATATTAGTCAAAAATATAAAATATTTTTACACACACACACACATAACCCATTAACATAACATTATCAATATTATTATTATTGCAAATATTAGTGAAAAACTTAAAATAATTTTTACACACTAAGTTATGGGGTAGAGAATTATTATATGTTTGCAGTATTCTGTGTTTGCCTTCACAGGAAGTTGACAATAAAGAGCGATAATTTTACATACATTCTATATACACATACCTTGTTTAACATGGGTGTATATACTCCTAGTCTATCCGACAAAATATTCTGTCCCCCTATGGGTAATGGTCACAAGGGTACTACTCACACTCAACATGTCGCAAGGGTTTTCGATTTTAAAGCATATTATGGTTTATTAAGGTTAGTAAATAAAACTTATAACACCTACTATTTTTAATAATATTTAAACGATAAAAATCAAGACAAGAGAGGACAAGGCAAAGTTTATGCATTTAGTATTTCCAGGCCTAATGAGCAGTGACCAAATATCTGTGCCTGAAAGACACGGTGGATATTTGTTCGCGTCACAAGGGTCGTTCTGTGCCTCCCCCAAGTGGGGTCAGAAGAACCTGGGCATATAGCTTTTCCGTACGGAACATACGCCCTAGCATGGGTAGTCAACCTACCAGCACATTCGAAACGTATAATTCAAAATACATGCGTCATGGCACTATAACCAAATTAATTAATGTTTTCACTAAACACAAAATATATATTACACAGCCTCCACTAGTTGATTACAACCGCACAACCACGACGATCAGCTTGTAAATTATATTAATTAAGGATAAAGAGGACCCACCCAACCCTATTATATTTAATTTACAAAAGGTTTTCTGCTGGTAATCTATCTCAAAATTATCATCCCCATTCTCTGGTCATTTTGGAATACATCTTGCAAAGGACGTGTTTCTTAGTTCTGATGCGCCGTGTGTCAACTATCATTGCCTAAAATTTATATTTGATTTAAGCAATTAACATACATTATCTAGCATTTTATCTTATTAATCGGTTATTAAATATCTTTCGACTTACGCTTCCTTATTAAAATTATCTTTCGACTTTACGCTTCTTACCATTTTAGAAATTATCTTTCGACTTTACGCTTCTTACCATTTTAGAATAAGATTTTTTATCAAAATTTGTGTTAATTTGACTGATTCAATTTGATGGAGTTATTGTTAATTCGTTTTATTATATATAATCTGAGTTTATCCGACAAGATATTTTCTCCCTCTATGGGTACTGTTCACAATTGGTACTGCTCGTAAGGGTACTGGTCGTAAAGGTACTGTTGTGTTTTAATGATTTTATTTAGGCAAATTTTTGCTTATTATTTGGCATTAAATTCATTGATAATTTTTTAGAGTTAGCGGGATTTTACTAACATTTTTTGTGAATTTCATGTTAATTGAAAGAATATTTAAGGTTTTAGTGTTAATTCTAAGACAAATTTAGTTAATTTCTTGATAATTTGCTATATTTTATTGACTTGTTTTTAAATTTTAAATAAAAATTAATTTTGATGATGATGACTTTGTAATGATAATTTGACTAAATAATTTTTCATATATTTTTCTAAGAATATTTACACATTGATGAACTTTAAAATATTGAAAATCTAAAGTTGAAACCATCTAATTTTTTCACGATGATGATATATTTGAAATCTACTTGAAAATTAATGTAAAATATACTGAAATTTGTGATTTAGTTTGAAAGATATATCATGTTATAATGGCTATAATTAGTTGAATCGATGAAGAATTATGATCAATCAATGAGATATTATCATCTCTAGTTAGGTATTTGATGGTAAATGTGGTGAAATATTTGTAGAAAATATTGATTTTAGTAAATTTTGATTTTTTAATGGGTTCTTACTACATGAATTTAGATACTAAATTATTTCAATGGAAGGATGTCTGTAACAATTAAATAAAATTCATATTTTGAAGAATTTTCTATGGATTTTAAGAGAATTGATATATTAAAGGTCTGATATATTAAAGTCGGTTGGTTAAGATGGTAATAGATGATTTTTAAAGGGGTGTTTAAAATGATAGAAATATTTGGTGAGGGATCAGTTAAGGTGGAAATGTTTGAAATCTCTATTTAAATCGACAATGTTCTTATTGGTAAAATTTTAAAGGGAAATAGTCAGTATTTAGCTATGAATTAATAATAGTTCCTGTGAAATTATATCGTTTTAGAGGTTTATTAGGTTGTGATGAATGTTATCGCACAGTAATTTAGATTTATGTTTTAGAACCAGTTTTTTATTAATTATCCACTGTTTTATTAAGTCGTTTAGGGTTAATGATCAATTTACTTGGTTTTCACAATGAAATATTTGAAATCTTTAGAATTAATTGGGATTGATATCAAAGGTTATTGCTTTAAATTATTTACTTAAGAAGTTATTTTATTCATTGTGGGGACATCAGTGACAAAACTTGAGAAATATTGACTTAAAAGTTGGAAATCGACAACGGCTAAAGAAAATTGATCTTTATTGAAGGAATTTTATGATTTTAATTAGATTTCTAGAAATTAAATCGGTTGAATATTAAAGGTAAAATCTATTGAAGGAATATTATTATCGGATGGATAAATGATATTTTGCTAAATTACCTTTGCTAAATATTATTTTAAATCACTAAAAATGAGAAAATTAAGCACTATTCATAAATTGATGGCACAAAATATCCATGTTTTGGTTACTCAAACATCTTAAATTTCTCGCAAAGATATATTACGCCTAATGATCCTCTCATTAAATTAGAAAATAATTGTTACTTTATAATATATATTTCTAACTAATAAGCCACTTAATTGGTTAAATGATAACCATATTTCTATTATGACTCCTTTAATTATTTTTGCCTCAAACAAATTTACTCCAAATGATAAAGAATTTAAAATTATCAATGAATAATGACCATGTTTTCTCATATTATTAACTATTGTAACGAACATTAGATGAATAAATTAATTTTTGCTCTAAATAACTACAAAGTTAATCAATAAATTAGTCGCTCGACATAAGTGTAAAGTTACATTTAAAATATTCACGATCATCTCACTAAATTACCTAAGAATTTCTAAATGATTAATATACCTTTGCGACATGTTGAATGTGACCAGTACCCTTGCTAGCAATACCCATAGGGGGACAGAATATCTTGTCGGATAAACTCGGAGTATATGGTCTTTATTGATATATCAAAATACTGTTATTTATAAATTCAACTAAAACATACTCAAAAATACTATATTATTTTAGTACTTGGTAGCCATTTGTAATACATAGTTGGTAACAGGTTGTTGTTATCTAGTACTATGTAAACGGTAACTAGTTGTTAGTAGATAGTTGTTAGTACTTGGTAGCCATTTGTAATACATAGTTGGTAACAGGTTGTTGGTATCTAGTTGTAGGTTGTTGATATCTTGTACTATGTAAACGGTAACTAGTTGTTAGTGTCTAGTTGTTAGTGTCTAGTTGTAAGTACTTGATTGTTAGATTAATTTAATTAATGTTATTTACTTATGCTTAAATATTTTTATAAAGATATTAAATTTTTGGTAATAATTTATGTAAGAAAACTAAATTTTCAATAACAAATAAAAGTATTTTCAAGTAATAATATTTATTTTATAGTTCATCTTTATATAATCATTTTTACGAAAAATAATTTAACTTGTTTAAAACTTTGTTTAAATATAAAAATAAATTTTATAGTTAGTTTTTTAAATTCAAAGTAATTTTATAAATAATAATTTTATAAATTTAATGAATTGATATAAATTAAAATTAAGATTAATTATTTACTTATTTTTTATGTTATTTTTTATGTTATTTACTTATGCTTAAATATTTTTATAAAGATATTAAATTTTTGGTAATAATTTATGTAAGAAAAATAAATTTCCAATAAAAAGTAAAATTATTTTCAAGTAATAATATTTATTTTATAGTTCATCATCTTTAAATAATCATTTTTTACGAAAAATAATTTGATTATAACTTGTTTAAAACTTTGTTTAAATATAAAAGCAAATTTTATAGTTAGTTTTTTAAATTCAAAGTAAAGTTAATTTGTATATAAAATAATTTTATAACTCTATTTTAGAACAGAATTTCAAAATTATTTATTCAATACTATTTATGATAAAATTTTAGTGGATTTTTTGAAAATTCTTTCGTTTCTATCCAGAGAACTACAGTTTATTGTTTGCGAAACTTTATCTCAGTCATTCTCAGTGGGTAGTTTAACTTTAGTTAATAAATGTGATATAAATTTATAGATGAATCCAACTTACTGACATTACCTGTGGATATATAAATGAAATTCGGAAAGAACTAGGTTTATTCTTTATCATAATAAAAATATTTTATTAATTAATTTAAAGGATGATCATATTCTGTTTTATTAGATGGTTCAATAGAGTTCTTTGTTTAGGACTTCGCCAACTAAGTAATTGATAATAGTAATTAAAATAAATACAAATTTGTTGATATTATTAGAATTTTTTCTCAGAATAAAATCTTAAAAATAATAATAATAATAATTAATAATAATTAATAATAATTAATAATAATTATAATACTTATAATAATAATAATGCTAGATTACCGACGAATTCCAGAGAAAATTCAGAAGAGTGAGAAAACTGACGGAGAAGATCTTTAAAAACATTATTTTGTAAATTAAATATAATAGGGTTGGGTGGGCCTCTTTATCCCTTAATTAATATATATTTACAAGCTGATCGTCGTGGTGGGCGGTTGTAATCCAACTAGTGGGAGGCCTCTGTAAATATATATTTGTGTTAGTGAAAACATTAATTAATTTGGTTATAGTGCCAATGACGCATGTATTTTGAAATTATACGTTTCGAATGTGCTGGTAGTTGACTACCCATGCTAGGCGTAATGTTCCGTACGGAAAACTATAATGCGCAGGTTCTTCTGACCCCACTTGGGGGAGGCACAGACGACCCTTGCGGACGCGAACAAATATCCACCGTGTCTTTCAGGCACAGATATTTGGTCACTGCTCATTAGGCCTGGCAATACTAAATGCATAAACTTTATCTTGTCCTCTCTTGTCTTGATAAATACAAATTTGTTGATATTATTAGAATTTTTTCTCAGAATAAAATCTTAAAAATAATAATAATAATAATTAATAATAATTAATAATAATTATAATACTTATAATAATAATAATGGCTAGATTACCGACGAATTCCAGAGAAATTCAGAAGAGTGAGAAAACTGACGGGAAGATCTTTAAAAACATTATTTTGTAAATTAATATAATAGGGTTGGTTGGCCTCTTTATCCCTTAATTAATATATATTTACAAGCTGATCGTCGTGTGGGCGGTTGTAATCCAACTAGTGGAGGCCTCTGTAAATATATATTTGTGTTAGTGAAAACATTAATTAATTTTGTTAGAGTGCAATGACGCATGTATTTGAATTATACGTTTCGAATGTGCTGGTAGTTGACTACCCATGCTAGGCGTAATGTTCGTACGGAAAACTATAATGCGCAGGTTCTTGCGCAACCCTTGTGGACGCGAACAAATTCCACGTGTCTTTCAGGCACAGATATTTGGTCACTGCTCATTAGGCCTGGCAATACTAAATGCAAAAACTTTATCTTGTCCTCTCTTGTCTTGATTTTTATCGTTTGAATAGTATGTGTGATAGGTTTTATTTACTAACTTTAATTAATATACCCTTGCGACATGTTGAATGTGATAGTACCCTTGTGACCAATACCCATAGCGGGACAGAATATCTTGTCGGATAGACTAGAGTATATACTCCCATGTTAAACAAGGTATGTGTATATAGAATGTATGTATAAAATTATCGCTCCTTATTGACAATTTCTATAAAAGCAAGAACAGAATACTGCCAAAACATATAATAATCTCTACCCCATAACTTAGTGGGTGTAAAAATTATTTTAGGTTTTTGACTACTTATAATAATAATATAATAAAGTTTTAATGGGTTGTATATGTGTGTAAAATATTTTAGGTTTTCACTAATATTGATAATAATAATGGTTACTGTGTTTGTTGTGTGTGTGTAAATATTTTATGTTTTTGACTAAATATTTGCAATAATAATAATAATAATAATAATAATAATAATAATAAAGTTTAATGGATTGTGTTAATTTGGTGTAGAAAATATTTAGGTTTTCACTAATATTGATTAATAATAAAACTTCCGCGCGTGTTAATACTTTAAAGAAAGTATTGAAAATTCAAAAAAAAAAATAATATTTATGCAAAGCATGTGCAATAATTATGCCTTTGTTAAATAAGTAAACTTTAGCGTCAAAAAAAAGTTTTAAAATATTTTTAAATTTTAAAATACCGCAACGTAATATAAATTTGTTCTACAAATTCATTGATTTAAGTTGGTCAGAATTTAATAATAATTTTAATTTTAGTAATAAATAATAATAATACTTTGAAATTGTATTTGAAAATAATTTACGACATGTTGAATGTGAGTATTACCGTTGTGAGCAGTACCCTTGTGAGCAGTACCCATAGGGGGACAGAATATCTTGTCAGATAGATTATATATGATATATGATAATAATATTCCCCGCGCACGTAATAATAAATATTAATAATAATAGTAATAATAATAATAATATCAAGAATAATAATATAATAATAATAATAATACTTTGAACTTGTATTTGAAAATGTTATGAACTGTGGAGAGATGAGACTGTGTTAATAAATTTTAGTTTGAGTGTATATTTAAAGTAAAATATTTAGAATTTCTTTGTTAAAGTTTTGCCTTGAATATTTTGATCAGTACCTTTGTAAACAGTACCCATGTGACTTGTTGAGCGTGATCAGTACCCATCTGTGCAGTACCCATAGGGGGACAGAATTTTTGTCTGATAGACCTAGGAGTAAGAAATATTAATAACATCTTTCGCGCGGGCGTTAATATTTTTAAAAGAAAATATTGAAAATTCAAAAAGTGATAATATGTAATCAACGATTTAAACAAAATTATATTATTACGTAATCGATGATTAAAACAAAAAATTATAATAATCAATGATTTAAAACAAAATTATATTATTACGTAATC
>CAUHTR010005738.1:0-11211 GCA_959609185.1 Schmidtea polychroa | reverse complement strand
GGGTTAGGGAAATAATAATGAACAGCAGTTGTGATAAATGGATATGCCCCTCGTGTCCAGAAAAGAAATTTTCAAAAATAAATACCAGTTTGCATTTCTTTTCTTTCCAGGAAATAATTAATTCAGACGAAACCCTGAAAGATGTTTTCTATACTAAACGGATGCTTGAATTTATTGAAAAAGATACCAATTTTATGTGGTGTACCAATGATTTGGTAAGATAAATTATACATTTGGTTTTTCATTAAAATTTCAAATACGTTTACTATTTCGATAATAACACAAACAAGCGATAAAGTACACTACCTGAAAAAATTACACTAATTTTTAATCAAATTATGTTTCTAATTAAATTTAAAACCATTTCCGATGCCAATACTTGAAGCACTTTTTCATTTTGAGAAAACTTAGAAAGAAATTTGCGAATTTTAATTTTTAATGATTAATAATTGTTCCTAAATTATTGTTAAAAATCATTTACGTCATATTAAAAAAAATTTTTGATAAAATAGTAATTTATTAGCGATTGGGGTTAGAAATTTTTAAATTTTGATAATATTTATTTAATTATTAAATAAATTCAAAAATTCAAAATAAATTAAATTTTTTAAAAAATAATTTTGCTATTAAAGTTCATAGAAATAATTTAAAATATGAAATTTCCATAATTTGTTATAAAATCTTGACAATAATTCGCATGGAATAATTTCTCATTTTTCTTTGTATGCAAAATTCTGCCCACACAACCTATAAAATCTTTATGAAATGAAACACAGTGTAAAGAAATTGAAATGCGATCGAAAAAATAAATTGAACGCACAAACACGACACATAGTAAACAATGTATGTAAACTTTCGATATGTAGAAATATGTTATGAAACAAAAATTTTTTAACTTTTTCATTTTTTGGAAAGAAAGTGACAGATTAAAATTAAGAATTCAATGCCAAAGAATTCAATTTAAAAAACATAAGTTGTCGAGAAAATAAAGGGAAAATACAGTAAATGATAAAGACGAATTTCATTTTAAACAATTGTTAAGAAATCTAAAATGTTCATTTATTTTTATAATTTACAAATTTGGAGAGAAAAACTTCGAAAAAGTCGAAAAACTAAAAACATTATTTAATAAAGTTGGGTTGAAACAGGTCAATGAAACTGACACTATTCACTGAGTTCACTTTAGGATATTAAAAATATAGTATGATTTAATGGAAATTTAATTATTACACATTATCTTTTTTAATGTACTAATAACAATTTTTAAATAAATCATTTTTCATTAAAAAAACAAATTTGGTGATTATATATCAGGGGTGGGCACGCATGAGGTCCTCGAGAGTTAAATACAGATTTTCCCTGTATTATAACAAAGAGCCACAACATATTGTCATATTGTATAAGTACAGTACACATGGGAGCCACACAGCTCATCAAAGAGCCGCATTTGCCTACCCTTGTTATATATCGTGTGTTTAAAATGTTTGAGTTAATCTCCTTTTTTTGAGTTAATGTTTATATGCCCATCTGTTTAAATGTGAAGCAAACCGACTTAACAAACTACACTTCGAGATTTAAGACTTTATTTGACAAAGGATTATTCTGATATTTAACCATTTTTCGAATTATTCCTTTTTGTAAAGTTATTATTTTAATTATTTTGAAGAAATATGAATCTTTCCTGGATTATCATGCATATATTGATATAGGCTTCAGAGTCCCAGTATGAAAGTGTATAGTTTACATTTATTAAGTCAATTTACAGAAACTAAAGATATAGTATTCGAATTTTTTCCCGTCAAGATTTTGATGCTAGAATGCAGTAAAAGAATGTTCAGGAATATCAAAATTTAAAAAATATTTGTTTTAATAGACTGTTAATGTTGACCTAATGATATTTCTTTTATATATACTTTTTTATATACTTTTTCTATTTGATGATTTTCTTTTACATAGCATATATTCTTTATGTTCATCTCGCATTAGCTTTTTCAAAACAGTCATTAATGGATTTCATCTACTTGTCGACTCTACAAAAAGTCGCAATTCTTTGTATAACTCCAAAGGTACAGTCAGCACTCTTGCAAACTAAAGTTGTGAATTGAGTACAGAATGTGTTTGGCATATTAATTTCTTTTGGAGATGATAATCTTCAAACCTTTGCAAACTATGTCTTGTCAAGCCCATTGTTTTTCTATATTTATATTAAAAATTTTAATAAAAAATGATAATAATATTGATTTGTTATTATAATTGTATAGTGCACATATGGATTTGATATATCTAATCATGTCAATAACAAAGTTAAATGTCCTAAATGTAAAATGTTTTCGTGCAAGAAATGCAAAAATAAAGTATACAAAATCAATTTTTCAATTTTCATTTTTATTAAAAATAATTAGTGGCATGAAAATGAATTTTGTGATTTTGAAAAACAAAATGGAAACAAGAATATTTTCCAAGACTTCACTCATAACATGATTGGTTAGAAATGTTTTAATAACTATTTAATTTTTTATAATATATTTATAAATAACTTCAATTTATTCAAGGGTTGACTGTTAATATTGTTTTACTAGATCAAAAAAAAATCCTCATGAATAACCAAAAGTCATTGGTACCGTCTTTATTGAGTGTTAGTATTTATCTGAATTTCTACATATTGTCGAAAAGTCACTTTACAATATTGCTTGTTATATTTATAATTTATCTTATTTCTGTAACAAGTAGTTAAAAAATCTGGGAGAATTCATCTTTAAGCATCTTTAAGTACACAAATAAAAATTGTTCAATTTTATTTTCAATACATTCATTCTTTGCTTTAATAGAAACGATATATCGCCTCCTCTTTCTATACTGAAATGCTTCGCAAGATATCTAACTTTATTTTTAATATAAGAAGTGCCGGACGCTTTCAACTTATCTCTATCAGAAGGCCACATGCAAATGAAAACTACGAAAATATAAAAAAAATTACTTGACAGAATTAAAATATAGCCAGAAATTTCAACTCGCAAAACTATAGAATAATTTTTAAAAAGACTAAGAAAATTGAGTTTTCAAATAAAAATAAGACTTACTGGTCTAACAAGAGTTTGTTTAAACCAACCAAAGTGACATGAATATAACTGAGAATACTGAATGGTTTAGTTGAGCCGATAAAGCGATTGCTCAATAATCATATTTATTTCGATTCAAATAATCACGACCAAATGAAGATGAAATATTTTAAGTCTTAAAAATTTTGACCAAACTAGACAAAATAGAAGATCTATAGTGCGTATACAACTTTCACTGAATGGGTCTCCTTGATTTTCTATTATCTAACTGAGAATAATCAGGATTGTATCGAGAACAACTTTTAAGATACTAATGATGCATTTCTGATTTACAAATTTCATGCATGACAATTTTTGCTTGCGAAAAAAGGAGTAGGAAGCAGTTGAGAGTTTCTCGTGGATTTTAGCAACTTACAGCGTTAGTTGAGATAAAGAAAAATGTTGGCAGAAGCATCATAGCAATGAAAGTTACATTCTTGTTCAATAATATCATCATGAAATATGTAGTTATCGACGGGTGTATAGTGGTAGGATATGTTATGCAACGGTACAACATCGAATTTAAGAAGCATCTATTTTGCCTTGAAAATTTATTTTCTTGCCATATACCAAGAAATCTGACAATTACTTTTATTTTTAATTATTTGCATTTTCTATCTTTAATTCGAATTTTCTTTATTTCTTTTATCTTAAAAAATGGCACTAATAATTTAGCTACTAACATGATAAATTTTTAGTTTGGAATATCAATACCAGATAAATTATCTATTAACATTATTAAATTTCAAGGTCACACTAATAAATAAAAAACCTAAATAAATATGGATTCGTATTCATGTTAATTTGTGTAAAATAAATAAATATTTTCCGATATGCCGTTGCAGAGACAAAATAGACAAAAAATTATTACGTTATTTCTCATCTAAAATAATACAAAGATATCAATAATTTAATTTTTAATATCAAGACCAAAGAAGATAGTAATCACAAATTAATTATAGTAACTAATAGTCAAATTTACAATTAACAATGCAAATTTTTGTACTTTATTAAATGTTAACTATTTTTCTGCTCAATTAGCCAGCACCATGATGTAATTTTTGGGGCTCTCTGCCGAATACTAAAAGAAAAGAAAGAAAAGAAAAAGAAAGAAAAAATATTCAAATTTTATTGATTTTAAATGAAAAAAAGTAACGCGAAAATTTATTAAGCAATTTTTTAACTCTTTTTGTGGCAAATTCATCATTCATATAAATTATTCTGGATGTTCTATTTTCAATCGTCAGTATTGCTAATCAAGAAAGTCTTTCCTGTGACATTATAGACCGTCGATAATATTCGATTAATTATAATTTTATAGTGAATTTAATATTTGGGGACCCTCAAACATAGATGGCCCAATGCGAATGCTCTTATTACACATGCGATGGTACGGTACTGCATTTAATATTAGTTAAATTTTATTTTCAGATTGTCCAAATTGCAAAGTTAAATATTATTTATCCAAAGGGGGATGTTTGCATTTAATTTGCTTTAAATGTAAATATGAATTCTGTGAATGTTGTAAGAAGCAATTTTTCAAGGTATATAACAATTATAAATTTTAGTTTTAAAAATGGTACTGCGCAGGAGGGTTGCAATGTGCAGAATTGTTCTATGTCCAAAAACCTTCATGCTCATCATCCAACATGTTGCGCCTATTTTCTTCTTGATAAAGATCTTAATGAATTGGAGTCAAAAATTGAGGTGAAAAAATTATTTAATTTTTTATTTATTTTTTTTATAAATAACTATGAATTTCGATTCATTATGAAACACGTATATTTCTAGGAAAATTTTTATATATTTAATAACCACGAAATGAAATGAATAGTTTAATTTTTTGTTTTTCTATATGGCGTATTTTTTGTAATTCTGATATAATTATTGTGATGAAAACTAAAAATCTATAATTTTATAATTAAATAATTAGAACAATTATTTCTTTGATGTTAAATGTTTTGAATAATTTTTTAAATAATTTTTGAATAATGTCACACAAGTGTGTCAAGTTGAAAAATTGGCAACTTTGAATATAAATAGTTAAATCGAACTCCGTTTCAAGAATCTTCAAATCGGACATAAATTTACTATTATATAACAAGTTTTTAATTTTCCACAAAAACGTGCCAACTCAATTATTAAAACCAATTCAGATATCTAACTCTCCCCTTCTTACGACTTTTTTCCACTTCTTCAATTCTTTCCAATTCTTTCTTTCGTTCCTTCTTGTGAATGTCGTTCGACTTCGATGAGGTGATATAAATCTGACGACTTTATATTGGGCATCGTTTTGCATACCATCCTTGTGCCTGTTCTGCGGTTCTTTACGTACTAATACCTCACCCCCACCTCGAAAACACGAGTGCCCCTCTTTGTCTTATCCATAGCTCTCATAGTGTCTGCGGCTTTACTCGAGTTAAATCTCGCGACTTCCATTCTTTCGCTTCTTGATATCTCGGCTTGTTTCAGGTTAGAGTGTAGGTTAACACTCCATCCATAAATTATCTCAAATTGTGATAAACCTGTAGCACTTTGTAGACTGCTATTTATAGTGAACTCTATTCTAGGTAGAAGTTCGTGCCAGTGTCTCTCTTCACATCCACCTAACAATGCTGCTGTAATAAGATCTCTTATCGTTCGTATGGCTCGTTCGGCTAAACCATTTGATTGGTGCTGGTAAGGTGAGCTGAATTCCTGTTTGATTCCAAGTTTCTGTAGCTTCTGTCTTATAAAATTCCCTTCGAAATTGCGGCCTTTATCTGTTAAAATGCTCTTCGGTTTTCGGAATCGATAGATCCAACTATTAAGTATCGTTTTGAAAATTGTCCCTTTGTCTTACTTTGCTATTGCAGTTAAAGAAATCAGTTTGCTAAACTGGTCCACCATTACTACCATATATTTTTATGACGTTTATTTTCATGTAAGCCACATCTATAACAATCTGTTCTAGGAATTCAGAGCTATATCTAGGAATAAATGTTTCCTTGGTTCTTGTCTGATCGATCTTTCTCTTAGCGCAGATCTCGCAACATCGTAAACAGAGTTGGATTGTTTCTTGCATTTTCGGCCAATAAAATATCTTTTATTGATAATGAAATAATTTCTTAACTCCAATGTTACATAGTTCTTCATGTAGGGTTGTTCTTAACCGGCCTGCAAATGTTTCTGGAACTAACATTTAGATATTTTTGTTCTTTTCTATTGTTATTAATCCTCCATCAATTCGTGTATTTTTACGTTAAAAGGAAAACAATTCTTTTTCTGCCGTGTACATCCATTTTCCAATATGTCTCGCAACTGTCAAAACCGAATGTCCTATTGTTGTTGTTCCCATACTTTTTCCATAGCTTCTGCTCTTTGGATAATATATATATATAAAATCTTTGATTTTCCTTCCTTAGCTTCTACATGTCTTGTTTGAAACTCGGTGCAAATCATACTTTTTAATCTTGATAGTCTATCTGCATTCGAGTGTCCTTCGTCTTTCCGATATTTTAGTTCAAAATCATATTCCGACAGGTTAGCTAACCATTTTTGGAACTGCAGACTGATTGGTACATTTCTTCTCCTGTCTCGTCTCATTGTCGTTCTTTCACAATTTATTGTCTTGACTCTACCGAAGAAATGAAACCCATGGAGTCGCTGATGTTTTTCCGTCTTCTCTCAATATAGTATATTTCTCAGGGACATTGTATCTATCTTCCATATCGCTATGAGCCATTCTCAAATCTTGGCTGTTCTCGGTGTAATCTCTTCTTTCAGATTTTGAATCTTCTTCTATGCACCCTATTCTTTGATATCGGCGTGGAATCTCTTTCCATAAAAAGAAAAAAATCTCGGAACCCGTGTCCTTCCTTGCCATATATCAGACATTTATTTCCCAGTGGGAACTCATATCTTCTGTGTCCCCTTTTGCTATATCAAAAACAATCACCTACCGTTAATTTTGGGACCGATGCTTGTGGTAGTCCTCTACTTTCGTTGTACAGCCTTGCTATATTTCTCATGGATAATGTTGGCAGCTTCCTTTCTGAGCTATTCGGAATTCTCGCATTTTTCAAGAATTTTTCTCTTGGAGATTGTTCTCGACAACCATGGTTATTTCCTTCGTATTGTATTGGTCCGCGTATAGGATGTTCATCTCTTCTTGATCTGTGGTGACTAAATGACTTTTCTGATAGTCTTCTTTGTGATGATGGAGGCATGGGATCTTGGGTATTCTTTTGAATTCTCACCTGCCCTCCATCAGTCACACTAGCGTATGTTCTTTGAGCGATTGCTTTAATAAATTCCGTTTTATTGATTCCATTTTTGTTACTTTTAAAAATTTTCGCCAATGATCTCGTTTCTTCAATTTTTGTTTCTGGTTTCGTCAGTAGTATCTCTTGCAGTCTCGCAGCGCGTACTTTATTTGCGATGAGGTCTTGAACAATATCTTCTTCTGATCGTCCTGAATTTACAACTTCAGCTAAAGCTTTCTTTAGCCGTATCTCAAAAGCTGCAAACCCTTCATCATCTTCCTGTTCCATAGCTGCCAATTCTCTGATTTTGTTAGTTATTGATTTTGTAATTGTGAACGTATGTAAGAACCACACTTTAGCTTTCACATCTGTTGTTTCTGTTTCTCTGACGTTTCCCCACAATGTCTTTGGTTCTGCCACCAATAACACATCGAAAGTGCTTGTCAATCGCTGTCCATTTGCCAGCAGCCATTCTTCTATATCCCTGATCCATTCTTCGGCTTCTTTTAAAACTCGTCCATCATATCGTCTAATGTCAGTGTGAGCATGTCTTGGCATGATTTCGGTAGGCATTCCATTAGCGATTTTGTAGATTTGGAGATTGCATTGATGTTCTAATTTTCGGCGTGGTTGCCAGTTAAATCGAACTCGGTTTTAAGAATCTTCAAATCTGACATAAATTTATTATTATATAACAAGTTTTTAATTTTTCACAAAAACATGCCAACTCAACAAATTCAGATATCTAACTTAAATAATCAAGTAAACCTTACCCTATTAATGTCCCAAGTGAGCGTGAATCAGGTGAACTAATCACCTTACCACTTTATTAAAGATTCAAAGGTTCCATTTAAAATATTGAAATGACAGAAAAGTGTCAGAGTCGATAAAAATAGGTTTTCGATCTTTGCAAAATTAATTTCATATATAATTATTTTTAATTGAGAATTATAATTTATATTTCATTTAAATACTATCATTTATCCTCTATTGTATATAATATGGTGTCATGTGGTGACAATATCATCAATTCATTGCCCAGTTCTTTTTTCCTTATGTGAGATTGAAATTTTTTCTTCAAATTTATAGAAATATGTATATATACGAATTACTTACTTTAAGAATAATTACAATAATGAATATCAGATAATTTAAACTTTTATTGATCATCATATTTACGGACTGAACCAATTTGACTCATTTAAAATTCTATTGCTACATAAATATAATACCGATTTATTATTTTTTGAATACATATGTTGGTTTTTAGATACGTCATGAAATATATGTAAATATTAATTGCTTTTCTCTACCGACTTCCTCATTGTGCATATCAAATTAGGTATACCTATTTTTACGGCTATTTTTACCCGTTAATTAACAATTTACGACAGAAAATGATTCGATATTACCATAATGATTATCAAGTGCTTATTACAACTTTTCGAGAGAAATACTATTATTATCACAACTTGGAATTGATGGGTACCACCGGGTTACTAATTTAATTTTGACAATCGATAGAATTTATTTAGTTGTTTTCCTTACCAACTCGAGATAAATAATTTTAGTAATTTGTTTAAATTGTTCTTTCAATCTGAAAATGTCTTCTTCAATAACTTTGTAATTCAATTTATTTTTGCTTCTTCGTTTTAATTCTGTTTTCTCATATCCTTTTTCTGTTTATAGTCCAATCTGTGTTTCACTTTTATACTTTTATATTATTTTGATTTTTGATTTCTACTTGCTGTACATTCCTTTGTGTCATTCCTCATTCTTCTATTATCTCTGATGGCTGTTGAAATAAACTATTTTTTGATTGCCTTCCTTTTTATTTCTCCACCTTCTCTTGTTATTCGTTCATTATCTTGAACAAACTGTTAAAATACTATGATATTATTTCCAAATTTGTGTTTGTTTTCTGTTTTTCCTTTCTAATTGGATTTATTAATTGAGAACAAATTCATTGTATTTCATTGTTTAATTTTAATAATTTTGTTATTTTTTTCTCGTTTTAAATTTCTTTAATTCACTTCTGTTCTCCCTCCATTTCATGCATTTTCTCTCTGATCATTTTATTTGTTTATTAATTATTTGCTCTTATTATTTAGATTTCATCAACACTGGGTTACGCTCGGAAACATTTTTATTGTTTTATTTTAACTTTAATTTAATTTAATATATTTTATATTGAAGCGTAATATACCAATAAGAGTTTAAAATATATACATTAAGAAATTCATATATTTTTAATTTACATTACAATACTAAATATTTTACCTCTCCATTATTAAAACTAAATATTGACTATTATAATATAGAAAAATTTTTTTTAAAAAGTTCACTTGAAAATATTTATGAAAAAGTTTATTATTATTTATAAATAGGATTTTGAAAGACCTAAAAATTCAATCTTAACTCTCTGTGATATTGAAATATATGACAACTCACTTCGAGAACACAAATGCGCCAAACCCTGTTACAAAGATACAGGGTTATGCATGTAAGTTTAGTTTATTATTTTATAATTTATTAAAATCCTCAATCCTTATTTAGTTTATTAAAAAATATATTTTTAAAAATATTTTAATAAGAGCCTTAAAGGATGATAAATTTTTTTAGTATTTTTAAGACTATTTTTGGAGAATACAGCATTTAAATTTCAATGTACAAAAGGACTCAATACATTTAAACAAGAGGTTCCCGAGCTGTGGCCCGTCCTTGGGCCCTCTACAAATTATTAAATAATATAGTACTAGTTTGTTGTGGTTGGTAAGAAAACCAAAAACATTTATATATAAAAGGAAGGCATAACAAATTTTGGTATAATCAATGAAAGTCCAAAATTAATTAAAACTTACTAAAAATCAAAAATCAATATTAAACGGGGGTATCGGGTATGGTTGAACGCTAAATTGATAGACGAGTTCAGTAATTATAATGAAAATTTAATAAGGGGTTCACAGAGAAAGTTAATGCGAAAAAACAAATTAATTAAAATTAATTAATCTGTAATGGAAGGACCGAGCCCATGGGAAACCCGAGCACTGAAGGAAACCCAATGTACAGTAAGATCCGATCGATCAGATTATAGAGGGAATATTCCCAGCGCCAATCCAGAACAAATAAATTAAAATAATTTGGAAACCCTCGAATGTTTACCTAGGATTCCCGGGAGATAATTAATTCCAATTTTGTAGATAATTGCCCTCTCATAAACAGTATAAAAAGAGAGCTCAGGAACAGACAAGCCGCCAGTTGGTCAAAGAAACAAAGAGAAGCTCGGAGAATCAAGCGATCAGTGATCAGTAAACGAAATATAGTAATTAGAAAAAGTTAAATCCTCGTACCAGAAAAGGTGATTGCCCCTCAGGTTATTTACCTTAACGAGTTATATTTATATTGCGTGAAAGGGTGTGCGGACAGTTAATCACGCGACATTTAGCTACGGTAAATAAAATAAACTAAATAAAATATAAACATAAGCACAAAGTGTTATTTAAATCTAGTAATATCCTCAATAAAAAGTGCTTCCGGTGCTTCTTCCTTTAAACTTCCTGAACTGAAACCGTTCCATCTGCTCGCCATAACTTGGCTATGGCCCTCCCGTCAAGTAATTCGTGGCATTCCAAGATTAATATACGATCTTCATCCTCCTACTTCAGAGTCGTACAAGACCATGTCGACAAAACGTGAAGGAACATGGAAGTGAGTGTTGGAATGGTGATTGTGGCAAAACATCTGATCCATTCTCATCATCTTCAAGTGCGAATCTTCTCTTGCGTTAGGAGAGTGCGGGCTAGGCTTGATCGTTTTGGTAGCGCCATCAACACGTGATTGTCCAATTTGTATTTTTTAACTTTAAAATC
>CAUHTR010005736.1:0-25124 GCA_959609185.1 Schmidtea polychroa | reverse complement strand
GTATATATGTAAATTCAAAAATGGTGTATTGAAAATTAAATTTCAAAATTTTGATTAGGTCATAAGCTTTTTAAATAGACAATTTAATTTCAAGCTTTAAAGTCTTCAAAGTTCTTATAAAGAATTAAAATTGATGATGTAATCAACGATTAAAACAAAGCATATAGAATTGCATCGTCGATGAAAACAATAGAATAAATATTCTGAATTGCGTCATCAACGATTTAAATAAAAAATATTTTTTATCGTACATAATGATTAAAACAACATTTTAAATCTTTACATTGCGTAATCACTATTTAAAAAAAATTAATTAACGGTGGTGGGGGCTCGGAAAATCATTATGTAATATGTATTTTTTTTCGTAATATTTCTTTGTTCTGGAGTACACACATCTCTACTTATATTATTATGAGTTTTTTAATCTTATTTGAAAATTTTAAACATTTAAAGGTCCAATGCTTTTTATTTTTATTCCTGTTGATAATTGTGCACAATTTTATCGATTCCTGATCTGATTTGTTTTAAACATCACAAATATATGACCACAATTTGATGTTTACGACCTTTGATATCAATCCATTTGGTGATTAAATTGTAATTAATATATTTTATTTCAAATGACTTTCATTTGGTTTGTATTAAATTTTTTTAAAAATTTATTCACACTTGAAAAATCTAAATTTATTAGGTTAACATTAATTTGGAGTTTGATTTTTGTTATATTGTGTTGAGAGTATGTGGAAGGTGGATCCTTTTGTCATATTTGGTTTGTTTCTTTCTTGTTAGGGTTTTCAGATTTGACATCTTATATTCGACGAATGTTCAATTTTATTAGGATTTGCATTTCCTGGACAAATAACATAGATATATATCATTTGAAAGTTGACATTTTTTGTCCATAACTAAATCGTCAATTCCACAATGTTTTATCAATGTGACTTAAAATATACTTCTTTTGAATTTTGTTATACCAAGAATTTTGCTTAGTTTAGGATGTGACAAGTGATCCATTCACTGGAATATTTTTAGAACGCTACTGACTAAACCATAAAATGAGAGCTCTTTCCAAGTTATCGCTAATTACCTTTTTAATATTGTCTAATTCACCATTGCACCTGTAACTTTTCTCGTTGTGATATAATCATTGATAGACTACTTACTAATATATTTCATATTCTGAAGCAATGTCAACTTTTCTTTTCTTAGCATTATCTACATTCACAAGGATGATAATCTTGTCTTCCAAAGTCAATATAGAAATGATCGAAAAATGCAGCTGAGAATTATTGTGAAATGCTAACGTCAGTAATATATATATATATATATATATATATATATATATATATATATATATATATATATATATATATATATATATATATATAGTGAGCACACAAACCCACATACTCAGACTTGACAACATAAAACATCCATAAAACATATGAGATTACAAAAGAATTATCAAACCTTTGGCTCTCAAATTAATTCAAATAACGTGAAACCACACACGCACACACACACTAAAATTCTCGGTTGTTACAGGAAAAATCATTTGTTAAAGGGAAGTTTTCGTTAAATAGAGGAATATTTCACTCTTTGTTCGTGACCAAAAAATTGCTTCGTTTGACTATTTGACCATTTGAACAGTTCACTATTGCATCTTTCTTGAACAATATTCTTATGGCACTGTCTTCTCCAAAGATACAAACACATCTCATTCATGATTATTAATATGCTCTAAAATCTTTAATTTCTATACTTTTGTATTTCCTTGTCTTTCTTTAAATTTGGAGATCAAAATGAACAATGGACAAAAGTCACATAATGTTTGTATGCAACGTGTCTAACAAAATGAAAAATAGCAGATGACTATCGCGCATGAATAGACTGGATCCAGATAGCGTGAACAAATAAAACATTCAATAGTTTACTGTTTCTACATAAAAATGACCTATAAATAATACAAAATACAATATGTTTTTCTTTTAATTAATAGTTATTAACGCTTAAGTGAAAATGATATGCTTCGTGAAGAACTTCGGCGGCATTCTAATCGAGAAGCTGATCTCAAAGGGAAATTGGTCCATTTAGAGCAGGAACTGAAAACATGCAAAGAAAAATTAATTGAATCCGAGGCATCAGAAAACTCTTCATTGAATGAAGTTAGAATTACATTTTTAATAAATTATTATTGGCGTAAAATTGGATTAAGTAATTCAATAAAATAAAATGATTTTGATTTTCCGATAATTTACTAATTAAAATAAACTCAAGATTCAGTTTCTTACGTGGAATTGATGAAACCCAAACAAGCTGAAAACTATTCTGTCATTAGAAAACGCATTGAAGATGACATTAAAAACTTAATTTTAATCAGTTAGTCATTAGAAAAACAAAACCCTATTTACCTACTATTTTAACTAAATTAATTCAACTAACAACAATTTGACTAAAACTCAACTCATCTAAAACAATTAGATAGAAATGAAAATTTTAAATTGCAATATATATTTTTTAATCATTTTAATTTTTTACTTTTTATTTCATTTTATTATACTTTTTACAATGATGATAGGTTCACCTGCAAACGTTGAATTGTTTTAATCGAATTGAGTTTTAGTCGAATTGTTTTAGTTGAATGATCCTAAAATCCTACTATTTGCCTTAAAAGAAAGTTGACTCTCTTTTCGTGGAAAATTTTCTATTTAGGTAACTTCATTTGAGAACCAATGAACAAAAATAGGGGCAATATATTATGTATTAAGACCCAATAGTAATTTTTAATGTTTGTGTAACTTTTGTACCCCATTGAAAATCTGAATGTTAAAATATGTTAGTGACTTCATTCACAGCCTGTATCAACTAAATATTTCAATATTTCAAATATTTCAAGAGTTGATTGAAATCTAAATTGCTTGTTTCAGCAGAAAACATTTTCTCGGTCAGAAATGGCAATTCTGTTGGAAGAAAAGAATCACTACAAAGAGAAACTAATGGAGTTGCAGGATGCTGTCGTATACAAGGAAATGTGTCGAGTGAAAAAACAGTTTCCAGAATTTAAAGAGTCTCCAAAACCGATGAAGGCTCATAACTCTGGAATTTGGAATTTGTTAGTAGATTTTTGGAAATATAAAAATATTTTTATCACAATCGTCACGAAATTAGCCGCAGATTTAACCGTTTATGATATTTCACTGCTTTTTTATTTCTAATTAATTTCGATAATTTGAGATTAAAAATATAAACATTGACGCTCTAATCTATATGCAGATTTCAATCATTCTGGTTTGCTCTTCACTTGTAATTAGACTCTTTGGGATCTATAGTTGAGTAAAGAATATTGTCATTAGTATAACAAGTATCAGAAATATTATAGTTAACATTATTATTAACATTATTATTAATATTATTATTATTATTATTATTATTATTATTATTATTATTATTATTATTATTATTATTATTATTATTATTATTATTATTATTATTATTATTATTATATTATTATTATTATTATTATTATTATTATTATTATTATTATTATTATTATTATTATTATTATTATTATTATTATTATTATTATAAATTTTAACAACCATTTATTATTTATTGAAGACAGCGATATTATTCTGTCTTTTTGAGGATGGTTAGTTATATAAATGTCTGAGCAGTTACATCATACATTTAATCAAACTGCTGGGTTGCAGGTAAACTACATTTTACCCTGCCGTGTTGTCACCAATGCAACCCAGAATACAATGATTTGTTATACCATTTGACACCCGTTGAGATATCAATGTTGGAACTGTGTCGGATGGGTGAATACTCTCAAAAGAGGAGCGTACCTCTGTACATTATAATCGTCGAGCATTCGAGCCTGTTTGCGTACCACCGTTAGAAGGTAATTGTCCGTCTTTCTTTTAGGATTCTTTTTTATTTTCTAAACTATCGGATGTTATACGATATTTCAACCGTCACTTTGCGTACTCGGTGCACTTGTTTGTATCTTTTTCTCAACGCAATACCTGTATCTATTGCAATTATACGGGCGTCTCGCAGTTACTGACGTAGCGTTTGGACTTGCTACTCCACTGAAATTAATATAGTTTGATTAGTTCTAACGACTCATGATATAATTATGCTAGACTATAGCCGGATGGGAAAGTTTCCATTTATAAATATAATCTACACAGAAACAACGAATATTTGAACTATTTATTCCCTTATTTACATTACATTTGGTCGGGCAAGTCAAGGCTTGTCAAAATGCGACTTGAATGGTCCATAACGTATGGTGCACTCTAGGTTTCCAGAGTGCTTCTTTGGCCGATGGGTCGCGGCTACTAGTCCCGTGACTTGCTCACTTTGATTATTCTCATGGAAAGTCTACCAGGGCCAGAGCTTGGATCTGATTAGCTGCGTACTGTTCCGCATTAGTCTGGTTCACTTGGGTGACTAGCTATCGGACTCTCCATTTGATCTTGGGAGGCTTGAGTTTGAAATTGGCTTATAAACCTTATCCGCTTCTGTATTTATTCATGTCGGAAGCAGGTGCTTTCCATTTCACAGGTTTGTCCTTTGAGTTCAAGATTTGAATACGGAAGTTTTCCATCAATCGTTTTACCACTAATAATAAAATACGTTAAAATTGGACTTAGAAAGTATAAGTTTGGGGTCTATTGCTTTATAGAGACGGGTTACAACATTTTCATTTTTGTTTGAATTATATGGGATAAAATAAGAATAACAAAAATTGATTGCGATATACGTCTCTACACTTCGCGTATCTATCGTTACCGCCCTCCTAGACGCTACACCATTTTGTACATACATCATTCGACTCCATCATAAGACAATGATCGAAAACCATTCAATTTGAAACTAAAAATTTCTATTAGATGAAGCGAAATAAACACGATGATTCGTTAATATCTAGATCGTCATCTTGATCTGGCCTACCTGCGCGGGCCAGAACATCCTCGATGCATCTTGGCTCGCGACCACGGTGCTAATATCAGTAAATCCGGGTCTAAGCAATGGGCGAGATCTTCACGCAAGGAGGCGTCTACCAGGTCTTGGTATTCTCCGTCGAATCCCTGGATCGTACCTTCTCGGATATCCCGTTATACCCTAATTAAATTCCAGTTGGCGTCCTGTACGGCCTTGACTTCTTGCGTTTGGGTCAGTCATTCGTAGTCGAGAGTGGGTTACCGCTTTAAGACAACCATGGATAACCCTGTTGCTAGGTTCATTGCTGTAGTCTGACTTGTCCTACCGTAACAGTCCGCCACCTCCATTTGGTATCCGAGATTCCAGAAATTAATTCGTGCTCTTTCCCACTCACTTGAAATGGTTTGGATCTATGAATTCAACACGCGTAATTGTCTAATATCCAATTTTCCTTTCTTCCTATGTATTCTAAAAAATTATAAACTTAATAAAATTTGTGTTACTGAGGGGAAAACATTTAACAATAATTCTACTGAAAATAAATGCTATGTTAAAATTAAGTAAAAATAGATCAAAGGTGAATAAAAAATTAAAAGTTGTTAACAACCAATTAACTGATTTTTATTGCGCTTCTAATCAGAAAAAATAATTAATACATATCAGTAATTAATACATATAAATAGATCAAAATGTTATATATCAATCATTTATTTTATTAAATTGTTTTGTTTGAATGGCATTTCCAATTCTCATTGTTTTAATTGTTAGATTTGGTTTTATGAAAATCTTGTTTAAATGTCTATTGGCAACTATCTCAAATTCATTCGTCTTTTTAACCTCGTTCAGGCGTGGACCCAAGCCGATTTGTTGCGGCGACAAATATGATAAAAATAAAAAATTGAAAAAGGTTTATTTCATGATATTTCTAGAATAGATTAATTAGATCTCAATATTAATTAAAAAAACATTTGTGATTTTTATTTTTATTTTTCGGGATTTTTTTTTGAAATTTCTTTATTTTTGACTATGACGAATAATCTGGCGGTTTCGTTTTGATGAAAGAATTTTTTATTTATTTTACTTCTACTTTATATCCTATTTAGATTCAGCAAACTTAGCAAATCGACAAAATCCAAATCTCGGCTTTCCAGAGACTCGTCTGTTGACTCTCGTAACTCCATTGCACTTGACACGCTTCATCCCGATTCTATTATATAGATATTTATTATAATTTTTATTAATTGCTTTTTTTGATTGGCTACCGATTATTCCAAAATTTTTATTCCCCCTGCTTTTTATTCATGTCAATAATAAGGGGTTAATATTGATTCGGTTTGTCAATATTTTTCTAATAAATTTCATTAACAGATTTTATCTTTTTCATCATTTATCTATTTTCAATTTCATTTTCATCTTCATCTTTTTTCATAATATAAATCAATATAATTAACATTGCTGTAATTATATATTTAATAAAACAAATAAATTCTGTTAATAATAAGATGTCTCTTATCTAACCCATCAGCTCTCCCTCTCCCCTTCCCTTACGAATAAAATAATTTTGCCTATAAATTGATTTTGACATGAGTTGAACTAAAGTTAGGTTGGATTTTAAATTAATTAATTAAATTTTGGCGGAAAATAATAATTTGACTATTTTATTTGTTGAGACTTTTAAAAAGATTGTCCTGGCAGGATTTTGAAATATATTTAAATAAAGTTTAGCTCAATATTTAATAATTATTGACAGGGATTCTGAGTGGTGGTCAAAAACGCTCCGCTACAGACACCGCTCCATTAAAAAAAATCGTTCTGGATTTAATAAAAAATTTTGTTTTTTTAGTATTTATTTAACAAAAAAAACGAAAATTTTATATTAAAATTAAAAAACATAAATTTAGTTCTACTATAATAATAATAATAATAATAATATTATAAAGTCTTAAAGATTTTTTAATCATTCTATAAAATTATTATTTAGTTTGATCAGCAAAATGTCTTTCGTCACTCAGGCGACAATGAAGATGCGAAAACACATATTTTAACACAGAAAAATGCCAGGCACTGCCAAAACAATTTGTGCCAACTCATAGAGAATACTTTGTTCTAGTTTTTTGGTCTCCCGATCCTTTAAAATATTTGTATCAAATTTGATTCTTGGCACATTTAAAACATTCTTTATAATATAAATTCATATAAATAAATTCATATAAATTCATAAATATAATCCATAAATACAAATTCATAGATATAAATTCATGTAAATATAAATCAAGTTTTATATGTTTTATATTACTCGTATATTTTTCTTATAAAGAAAAGTGAAGAATAATGAAACTGAATATCAAGAGGGCAATGATTAAGCAAATACAAGCACCCGATGGGAATTCGAAACTTGGAAATTTTATGAGAAGTTTCGAGTGTAGAAAGACTGAAAAGTTTTACTCGTGAAAACAGAACAGTTGGCAAAACGAAAACAATATGTAGTTGAAAAGAAAAGTTTTCTAAGTCATTTTATCCACCACGCCCAATATCATTGTTTGTGGAGTGGTTTCAAGATTAGGTTTGAGGCGTCTACCATTTACTGATATAGATATCAGTCACTTACCATTTTGATGAATGGTGTTGAGTGATAGAATGATAAATAAATTAAAATAACCAGCTAAGTTCTTTAAATAGGAATAATAGCCTTTCGATACATTGTGGTGTAAGATTCCAAAATATGACCGATGATGGAAAATAAGACCTTTTTCTTTGTTGACTTTTAGAAGTTTTAAGTCTTTGAATTTAATTGGCAATCATAGTAGTAAACTAATGCAGACTTTTTTCCGTATTCATATGTTCCAGACCACCTGATGAATACATTCAGTCACATTAATGATGTCTGCACATCTGATACCTTCCATGTATTATGTAATGACTGAGCGTGGGTTATTGGCACAACTTATGTAGAAGGGTTACAAATAATTATAAAATAAAAGAATTTTGATTAATCAAAAAATAATAAAAAAGAAAATTGGCAAAACCTTTAAACAGTAAAGTATACTTTTTTCATTAAACTGTTTAACTATTAACAAATAATAAATTATTATACTCGGATATAATAATATAGAATTATAAATATTTATTAACAAAATCTTTTATCGTTTCCTCCATTAATCAACTTTCATTTTCATTTTTAATTTCTTTTATCTTCATTTATTTTTAGATGATTGATCAAATATTGAGCTATAGTTTGATAAGAAATGAAGAGAAAGGAACTTGAAAAATAATTTCTCTTTTATAAAGATTTTTTTATGTTTATTAATAATGCAGTAATCTTATTGGAATAGCTGGTTATATTTGTCGATCAAAATTACCTGAAGCTTTGGGTTGATTTCTTTATTTGTCGCAGTGAGTTTTGTAATACTATCAAAATTTAGAATGGCTAAAAAGGCTCATCTGATGCCATAATCACTACAACTGGAACGAAAAGTGCTCTTTTAACGTACACTTTTACAGTGTCATCAAAATAGTAACCGTTTCTAAAAAAAGATTTTACAAAATCACATGAGGTGTCAGTAAATTTCAATGTTTGGATAGGTAATTGGTTCAGAAGAAATGTTGCGATGAATTGTTTCAATCTGAAATAAACATTGGGAATTAATATAATAATAAATCCACCTCCTAGATATAAAATGAAAATATCAAAGGTAAATTAGTGGAAAACAAATATGTATTATGTCTTTCAAAAGTCCAGAATTGAGAGTTGAAACAATAATGGATTTGTATGGAAATTAGAGGTAGGGTTTTTTGTAAAAACTTCCAAGTCTTATTGTAAACGTCCTATTCCTCACAAAGGCTTACATTAGGCACAAGTCATTGTTAAAATATTGAATTAATCGCATCGCTGTAAATTGGTAATCAATTGTGCTAATCAATAAAAGTTTATATTATCTGGAATTCGTTATTGTTTTTAAACAAGACGTGCTTTAGAGTCAGATCAATAATTGATAATATTTAATTTCAGCGACAACTCCAGCATGTGTATAAAATTTAATTCTGTGATAAATAACTAAAAGTACTTCGGAAACTACCAAGTAAATAATCGGAAAAATCGATAGTAATTCTAAAATTCTGACATCCGTTTTCTGAAAATTTATTACTCATTAATCCAAAAATTTGTCAGAAAAATATTAGAATTTGATATTATGTTTTAAAAGGCATGCTTGAATCTCAAAAATCTAAAACACAAATAATCCTAAAATAATTCAACTATCAATTCTCATCACTAATTAGACAATTTTCGTTGATTTTATCAAATTTCTTTTAAATATTTAATATAAATATGTACTTAACCCTTAGCGGTCCTATGTCGAGTCTAACTCGACACTTATTTATATTGTATGATTGTCATAAAATAAAATTTTAATTCCAAAAAATACCTTTTATTAAAAAAACACAATTTAGTTCAAGAAAATTATATATACAAAAAATAAATAAATAAATTGTGCAACTCAGATGCAATTTACAACTAGTAAATTGAATGCATAACAAAACTGATTTCAACTAATAATTTTCTTAATATATTTCTGAAAAGTTTATAAATAAATTAAAATCCAGTAAATTCGTGGTTCGTAATTATTTTCACAAAACTACAGCACAATATGATATTAATAAAATATTACAATAAGACATTTTTTGTTCACGTTTGGTTTGTTTTTTGTTCCTTTTAAATTTCACTTTTAAATCTTTATTTGAACTTTTTCAATTTTTTTCATATTTTACACAAATATTCGACACTGCTTTGTTTACAAGTGTGTAAAATTTTTATTAACAATAATTACATTTAAAAAAGGCAGTGTCAAAAATGGGTGTTAAATAGGGAATAAATTGATCTATAGTCAAAATGAAGATAATAAAATTTTATAAGAGACAAACATAATAGTAATTTTTTTGGAATTGGCTAGAATCAATTCTATCATCAATTTGAAATTTATTTATACATTATAATAAAAAATTCTATTTTGGGAGAAGGTTTTAAAAAGTTTTGAAGGTTTTATCTGTGAATCGGTAAAATGATTAAATGAATAATAAAATCCCTTATTTTAAACATTCAGATATTTGATGATGTTCAAGTTGAAGGACAAAATTTGGAAATTAATTTATATTTAGCATAACTTTAGAGCATTTAGAACAGTTAAAGTGGTTCATATCTGGTAAATAACAATAATCCCCGTTATTAACCGATAGGGCAGTAAGTGCGCAAGTAATGCGCAACCTGTTTACTGACTTTCGCCCTATTTAATTAGTCTCTATTATACAATTCATTCTCTTATTATTTCGTCACAGTAAACTTATTTTAGAAGAGACGACGTCGGCGAATTTCGTATAAAAAGTAAGTGATAAAGTGACGGATCTCGTCGTGAGCTGATTTACCTAAAAATATGAGCACTATTTTATAAAAATTTTGACTTTCCTGTCATTATAGTTTTGTTTGGGCAGCATTTCGTGATGATTTGATAGTTATTGAATTTTTGATTGGTTTGGTCCCTCTTAAATGGGCGTTGTGCTGCTAGCACCATTTTCAATGCTTCGTTTATTATTCACCTCCAATACTTTCTTTTTAAAAATTTGTATTTATGATTGTTTTGTATTCGTCTTCTCTCATTGATTAGATAGACTTGATTGATTCTTATTATTCTCATTATTTTATTATTATTATTAGAAATATTAAATTAATTTAATTGTAAAAACAATTTTCAGATTTAATAATCTGTTTAAAAAAGAAGATGAAATATCAATTCAGATGAAAGAAAAATCAAAAAGTCTTTTATCAAGGTAAAATATAATAATTTCTTTGTTATATTTAGAATTGTCAATAAAAATTTAATTTAATTTTTTTTTATTTTATAATAATAATAATAATAATAATAATAATAATAATAATAATAATAATATAAACTTTAAAATAACTTGTCGATAGCGAAATCATTTATAAAACTACAATACAAATAAATGGTTCTAAGGCAATTCATCGCGGGCAATTCGGGGGAAATATGGGAGCAGGACAATTAAAATATATTAATTTTATTTAGAATGTTGAATACGTAATTGAGCCACATACACCTTACGTAACAATACAAATAAAATATAATGTTATTATATGAAGAAAGTTAATTTAACACAAATAAATGTCGATACAATAAAATGTTTGAATAATCCTGTACGATTTTTTAATTGAATATTAAAATATAATAATATTTTTTTAATTTTTTAAATTATTTTTTCTTATGTAATGGAATTGCGTTCTAATCGATAAAAAATGGCAAAATTTATAAAAATAATAAATAATTACTCATTAAAACTGACTAGATTGAATAGATAGTTACAATATACAAAAATTATTCCTATTTAGTTATGGTATAAATTATAATTATTAAATCTAAACTTAAAGCATAACATTTATAATAGTATAAGTTTGCTTGCTTATATATATATATATATATATATATATATATATATATATATATATATATATATATATATATATATATATATATATATATATATATATATATATATATATATATATATATATATATATATATATATATATATATATATAACACAATAAATAAATAATTTTATTGTTTTCACATGTATTTCAAATTTCTGCACCGAATTGTCCGCAAATGATAATGTTTATTCATAAAATGAAATATTTTGTCCTAAAATAGTACTTATTCACTCTAATACAAAATTTAGAAAGTCTTTCACTCTCTGCTTTCTCTCTTATTGAATATTTCTTTTACATTTTCCCCATTGAAATATTTCCTGAATCTTCAGAATAATTGTCAACTGATTACCAATTTTTATAACGAAGTTGTTCTTTTAAAAATCTATAAAAATCTATGAAAAATCTATGAAAAATCCTTTTTCCTAAATAGTATTCGTAATTGGGGAATATTTTACCAATCCCTGTATGTCGAAAGTTATTAATTTCTTAAATTCTGTATTTAATAGCACGGAGGTTGAACTTACCGATAACTATAAGGATTGAAGACATGAATATTATATTATACATAATTCCCTGTTTATTTCTCAGTTCTCAAAATTACATTAAATCAATTTGTCGATATTTTATTGTATATAATATAAATGATAGACTTTTCACTCAGGTTCAAGCGTGAGAGTAATAGATCTCAACTCTATAGCTGGTCGGTGCCTAGAAGTCTCGTTGAATCAGAATTACCAAAACGTATTCCGATTCCAATTAAGGTCCAAACAATATTTGAACCAAAAGATATAGTAAGTGCACATCTAATATTGACCAATGTAATATTATAAGCAGTGATGGGGAGGAGGTGTATATGATATATAAAAGTATGATTCTTTTATTATATCGTGCTGGTAAAGGGTTTCTATCGACAGTATATTATCCATTATTTGCCATAGCCTTCTTCAAATCTTTCAAGTAGAAGTTTGACCTTTTTCGATAAATCCTGTTGCAAGGTGATAACGGTTCACTATCTCATTGTAATACTCATAGTAATTTATTGAAGCATTTGTTGTCGACTCAGTTATTTGGGTTATACAAATTCATCATTTACTGGAATTGTCAATTTCGTTCAAAACACTAGCATGAATTGTATAAAGAAAAAAGTAATTTACTTGCTAGTAAATCTCATGGCTGTAGGGAAACATAATAACTAGATACGGTAATCGAATTTAGATAAAACCTTGAGAAGATTAACGCATGTATCAAAATATGTTTTGTTGATAGCCTATGGAATTAGAATAAATTTTTATTTAGAATAGGGAAACAATCGTAAACATTTTTTTAAAAAAGTTCAATCGAATTTGAAAGTAAAAAAATTAATTACTTTCTTCAATATTAAATATTATAATTTCCTATCTATTAGTATGACTTTTGCATTTAATAGTGTTGATATTTCATTTAATAATATTAATTTATTAATAAAAGGTTTATTCATTTAAATGCATTTATAATTTATTTATTATTATAATTTAAATGAATTATAATACAAAGTGACTGTAATGAAAATATAAATTGCCAAACGATGGAAAATAAGGAAAACATTTATTGTGTTATATTCTTTATTTCTGCAAAGCTAGAAGTATGTTATTGAAATAATGAATTTCCAAGATTTATTAAAAAAGTATTAATATTTCAACAAATAATGAAATAATTTCATTCAACTTAGTTATATACATCCAGTGCCACCTCGATGTCGCTTAATGGAGCGTCAGTTTTGTACTGTTTATATTCTCATATATAAAAATACCAGTGAATTTGATTTACATATCTAAGAAATTAAGACATCATATACAAACTGTTGTATTTGTAATTCAAAATAAAAATAACGGACATTTCCGCCATAAACGAATGTCAATATATTATAAATGTCATGATGCGAACATAGGAATTGAAAAAATATTCTTTTCCTTATAAAATCATATCCCTATACTCCCTACAACACAACACATTTTATTAAAAAAAGAAGCAAATAATAAAATATGTATAATATATTTATTTTATAATTATCATTTAACTTTTGAAGTATACTCTGTATTTGTATTTGTGATTTTCACATTGAAAAAAAATTATTAATTTCATGGCCTAATGTTTGTATCATTCCAGGTGATTTGTACAGCAACTGGATACGGGGTAAGCTCTTATTCATATTAGTGCGGCTATATATGATCCCTTTTGTATTGACAGTCAACAGTTGGTAACGACTCTGCACAGTACCTCTGGTGTTTGATACAGTCCAACACAAAAAACAATAAAAATTACTACTTGCAGCAATTGTGCCTCACAGAAAAAGTTCCTGAATTGACGATTAAATATTCTATTAGTCTACAATTCCTCGCAGCCCCATTCTCAATGACTGAAGTGCCAGGTTTGTTGGTTTGATTTTTTGTTTGAATCGAATAATATATTGATTTTCAAGCAATTAATTTAGCCACTAAGCACTTCAGCTCATTGATTACCGGCAATGAAAATAGATCAGGAATGAAATTAAACGAAAAGAGACAAAATGAGAATCAATCCGAAATCAGTGAAATTGACAAAAAGAGAAGAATCTTTCAAACAAAACTTCAAAGTAGAATCATATTTTAGCTTCTTTATATTTATAAATTATTATCATTATTACCAATTTATATATAGAAAAAAATACACCTATTTGAAATAGTGACAAAAATTATGTGCATTTACTATAGAATAACAGAAAAATAATTTTAGTGAGAATAATAAAATTCAAACACAAATACACGCAAAGTGACAAAACGAATGTTATTTTTACAAACATTTTAAATTATAGAAATATACAATTTAAGGTTATTTCAAGCGCTTTATCACATCCCCCTTTTCTATAAGTAAAAGAGCAGCATAAAGGACCCATGTAAATTATAATTAATTTAACAAAATTCAAATTTAGAACATTTTTAGAAATTTGGGAAACGATGATAGATTACCGGAAATTATGAAAAATAAAGAAGAAAACCACTAAGAAACGTAATATATAATTAAAATATTAAACTTAAAGTTACATTTTTAGGTATTTAGAAATTGATAAAAAAACGATTGATCGAAGTCAAAAAGTGTGTAGGAAATTATTATAATCAAATAAAAAATTTCCCGAAATTATTAGTGAAAAAGATTTAAGAGCTTTAAAAATGTATTTAAATAAAAATTTAATAAATTATACATTTTTGAAAATTAATTATGAAATTCATAATATACTAGTCTAATTTCATTAAAAATATTATAAACATTAAAAAATTAAAATTATTTTTAAAAATTTTAAAAATGTAGATTTAATTAAAAATATTAACTTTAAATTACCAACTGCCAATAATAATTGTCATTGACGCAAATAATTGATGACGGTTGATTTTTACCTCAATGGTGCGCGCTTTCCGATATAAACCAATAAAATCATTGCGTCACAACTTGTGCGGTTAATCAATAAAATAATTAAATTGGACTCTTTATTCGTGTTTTGAATTTGTTCATCAATATTTCTGATGGTAGCCTTTTACAATATGAAATTACTGCTAATACGATCCTGGTACAAGTTCCTAATTGACAGTCTCGTAAATTATTTATGACATTCCATTTGATCTCGGAATTATATTACATCCAATTAAATATTCAATGATTAAAACAGTTTTCTATCGATTTGAACGTGTTTATAATCTATATTGTTCTAGTAAAGACCAAGGTCAGACACAACCTCGGAAGCAAGACCATTTGGTTTGCATGTGAAAAGAATTACATTATCATATACGTCTTATTCGACAATAACAAAATCGAAAGTCGAATGGCTATCGTGACAATGGATTCGGAAGTTGATTTTATAAGGTATTGTTTGTTATTTATTAAAAATATATGACCCTTTATCAAGATCTCTACATTTGATTCTTTTAATCAATCAGGTAAAATCAATCTCAATGTCGATATTTAATGTTTTCTCAGTGTTTTATTCATTGTTGAGCTTAGTATTTTTTATATATTTTTATTATTTAATGAGATTTCATTGGTTAATATTCTAGTAGAATATTTCTACCAATGATTAGGCTATTTGCAAATTCTACGTTAGATCTTGTATTTTGTATCATATATAATGCACATATTTAATAAGCTTTCCTATTCAATCAGTTGCTTCGCCTATTTTTATAATATAATTTTTTGATGATATTTCATTTATTTTCATTTTGCCAAGAGATCTAAAATTTTTTTTTATGCAACACAAATATTTTAACTTTTCTCAAAATAAAAATAAATGAAATATCATTAACACAGATCAAAGGTAACCAAATATATTTAAAAAAGCAATTAAGTGTTTAATTCTCACAGATGCTGATGGAACCAAAAGTGATATTTGTTTTTGCATACAATCTGCAATACTAGGATCAGGGTCGGCTGTAGGTTTTGCGGGGCCTCCGGAAAATATTATATTATTCCCAAAAAGGAAGAAATGATACATGAACATAATTTTTTCAATTCAATATATTCAATAATATTCAATAACATACATAAGCATAATATCTTTATTCATATTTCGTACAAATATTTTTTACAGCTAATTCCTCGATAATATCGTCAAAATTTATCGGTTTTGTTTCCTCCTGCTCTATTGACAAAATAGCTTCCCCTCTAACCTATCTTGTTGCATGGTTGATCTTAGTCTGGGATACATTGTCTAACCACTTGATAAGACTGTATTACTATATAAATCTTTACGAATATCTACATCGCATTTCATCATGCTGTTACAAGTCGCATCATGAATACAAACAGTTTCCTTTCGCAAGAATGATTGCTGCAACAAAGCTTTTAGACATCTGAATATTTCATATCCAATGGTAATAACTTGATCATCTGGTAGTTCATAACTCTTTTCAAGTAATGATGAAAGAGTAGCAGTTTGCATTTCTTGTTCAAAATCAAGAGCCATTTTTCTTTAATATCGAACAATTTCTCTTTCGGCAGTAGTTGTAAAACTATCATAATTTTCATTAGATAATCAGTTAAGTGTCTTCTAGCTAAATCAATTCTACAAATAGCATGAGATAGGGTATATGCTTCATAAATTGACATCGTATGTGAGTTACCATCTCCGAAATCTCTCTTAGATAGAGCCTCATCACCAACATAGGTATCTGGGTTTTCTCATGCCAATCATATTAATTAATTCAAAATGTAACTCGAAAAATTCCAGAAAATCTTTATTTTAAAAAATTACATAAATTCTCATTTTTTAACACGTTAACTGCCGTGTCACCCGTATTCGGGTGACAGCAAAAGTTCTCATCAGGCCACGTCACCCGTATTCGGGTGACAGCAAGAGTTCTCATCAGGCCACATCGGGTGACTCCTTCCAAAGGATTTCCGAACATATTTAGATAAATATATGACAGGAGATAATAATACTGTTGAATTTTTTTAAAAATCGTTTATTAACAAAATTATTTACAGTGCAAAATATATCTTTCTCTTCACTATTGAAAAATTATGGGCAGAGATATTAGTTGTACTACTCAGTACACGGCAAAGATTACAACTGCTCGTGCAGAGTAATAACGTGATAAATGAGGATCGTAATAGATATCGGGCTGAGAGTACCGAAAGAAATGTAAACAGACATGCGGTAGCAGAGCACGCATCTTACAGTGGCGCCGGTGGCCTGACGGGGATTTTGTTGTAAACACGCGTGGCAGTCAACGTGTTAAACTACCAGAACAATTATAAACAATAAATAAATTCCAGAAACCTATCGATAGGAACAAACGAAATCCAATAAAATTCAAACTCGACTACTCGCGCCTGCATCCAGGTAAGAAGAAGTGTGCACTCATAGACTTGAGTAGTCAGAAGTAACCAGTTAGTGCAAAATAAAATTGAAGAGCAAAATTTATTTAATATTTAAAAATTAATAATTTTCGGCGTAAACCAATATGAGTGAGTGACAAATGAGGAGACAAAAGAAATTTATTAATATAAAATCAATTGGAGGTCCCAAACAGATTTATTTAGCAAATACAATCTAATTAATTAATGAAAACATTTGAAATAAATTAGGAACCCGATCTTTGACAGGCTGATATTTTGACTTTCAAACTAAAATCAAATAAAATTGCCGGCTCCTCGAGGGTCAATAAGTTTTTGACGAACAATCAGAAAGTCTTATAAAAGTAAATCAAAATTTAATCAAGTTTTATAAAAACTGAGCAAAGTAATAAGCGAAACGTTAGAGATTTAAAAAAGAGAATAGAGATTCTTTTCAGAGTTAATCAGATTCGTTTCTTTTTTGAAATAGTTTCATTTAAAGTTGCCTGCTCCTTTTATCAAGCAAATGATAATTTGTATCAGAGAAAATTTGATTTTTAGTAATAATAAAAATTTAGTGTTGTTATTCTTCTATTGAAAAATACGTTGTACTCAATTCCCGGTACGCAAATTATCCTAAATCCAACCATCCCTCTCTCCTTGCCAGTGCGTTCGTAATATATGGATGGCCTCTAGATAACATTAGGTAAGTAACAATAAAAATTTGATTTAGTAATATTTTCACGCATAAAACATTTTACAATAAATGTCTCAATAATGTATACTATTGCATTTTTCTAAAAAATGCTTAATGTTTCTTTGCTGGTATTTTATTTTACGAAATAAGTTACTTGCCACAATTTATGAGCCCTAACTTATTTACAAGACAGAGATTTCCCACCCCTATACAGAGCCGTCGAAAATCAGGGACGACAAGGGCATATGCCCAGAGCGTCACTTACTAGGGCACCATAAATGATAACCAATATAAATTTTAAAATATTCTGGTATTTCCCTTATTTTATTTTCACCGGTCATCGAAAATTCACGTGAATGCTTCTGTGAACGAGAACGAAAAAAGAATTGATTTTTTTAAATTTCAATAGTAGCCACTATAAATATATATATATATAGAAATTGCTACAAAACATATATCAAGTTGCAAACTTCCAAGTAACTACTTATTTGATGAAATTAGAAAATCAATATTACTCGTATATAAATAAATTTCATCGGTGTACGCTTTGGATTCTATTTAATTAGGTATTATAGGGTTTTTAGTTTAAATAGATTTTTTTTTNGAATTCAATGGGATTGAAAAATGGACTATAGGGTGGTAGAAACTTGATTTGGTGTCCTTTCGATTCAATAAAGGTTGAAATTTCACTACACTTATGAAATGAGACATTATCCATAACTATTGCCACATTCGTTAAGTTTTCAAAAGTTAAAATTTCACATAGTGTTTCCATGAATTCCAAACAAGAAACTCGATTTCCAGCTGTATTTAAAGCTGCATAATGGATTAGCCCGCCTTTCCACATACAAGCCATAACGGTTTTATTTCTTGATTTGATTCCTGGAGCTATCTCAATGGCCTTCTTCCCTTTTTTTGATCTTCCATAATGTTTCCTCATTGTTACTTGGAAACCTGTTTCATCAAAGAATAGAAATTTTTTTCCTTCATTTACTTTCTCGAGGAACCAGCTACTGTATGTTCTTCGTTCTGTAACCAATGTCTCTGTAATTGCTGCATTTGAAATCTTTGGAATTCTCTTAATTGAAAAATTGAAACTTTCAATATAACTCGATATTGTTGCCTCGCATACCGACACTGCAAACCTCTCGAATACTTTTAACTTGATTTCATTTAGGGTTAAACTGCAATTCTCAAGCAACAAATCTTTTATAAACGTTATGTTTTCCACAGATAACTTTTTTGGTTTCCTTCCACCTACCTTTAATTTTTCAACTTTGCCCGTTTTGCAAAAATCCCCATATATCTTCACTACACTCGAATATGACACATTAAATGTCTTGGCTACCGAAGTACGAGTAAGATTCCCACCTTCTAACGCTTGAATTATATCAAGACGTTTTTCATCTGAGATATTTTTGGACCTTCTGTCCGGTATACAAGTTGGTTGGTCCATAAAGGGTTCACAGAAAAACATTCATTAATTAAAATAAAACATTCATTAATTAAAATAAAATATTCATCGATTAAAAAAAAATACTCATCAATTAAAAAAAAATATTCATTAATTAAAAAAAAATCTATTTAAACTAAAAACCCTATATTGCATAGTAGTGTTGTGAATTCTAATTTTTATTAATATCTTAATTAAAATTGGAAAGTAATATATTTGCTATATATGTATTCGCTTAAATTATTTTTTATTTTATATATTTAGTTTAATGATGTCTGAAATGAAAAAAAATAAAATCTGGGCACGAATTTCATAAGAAAAATGCCCAACATGAAGCAGAAGCCAACAAACAAAATGAAATAATGATATTATTTTTAACAAAAAATTGTCAAGATCAATTATCACGCATGCAGAAATCAAAAAATCTTCTGAGGATTTTTTGGCTCAATATCATATAGACTATCGTAATGAGAAGAAAAGAAACTTCGATGATGATGAATGATGACTTTGAAAATCAAGAATTATTTCAAATTTTGACCATAATGGTTTTGGCTTGTTATAAATAACAAAATTCGTGAATACTTAGTTAAATCGGGGTCAGCACAGGGAATAGAATACAACAAGCACAAGCATACAGAAAAAAGAAAATTCTCAAATGATTGGTTCACAAAGACATTAACAAATGGGGGAACAATTGTAGGATCTTGGTTTATTTATGGTGTTAAATTGCATACTTGTTTCTAAAAATACTGCATAAAAATTCAATAATTGGAAAATTTTAAATCCTAGAATAGGAGAACATGAAAATTTAAGTGGGATCGAAAAAAAATTTTGATTGGAAAGATTTGGAACAACGACTAACATCAAAGTCTGCAATTGATAAACTATTATGAATAGATTGCGCATTCAATCATTTGCCTTTTTGTGAATCTACTGATCGAATCGGAGCTTCAAATAGTGGAATATTTTTGAATTTGATCAAATTAGTTAGTCGTTATGATTTTACTTCGAAAAACCATTTAGTAGGCAAAAAGAGAAATAAATATATTTCTAAAGATATTTAAAAAGAATTTATTAATATCTTGGCAAGTACAGTTAGGAATTATATAATCTCTAAAATACAAGATGCCAAATATTACTCCATTATGTTCGATTTAACAATTGATATTTCAAAGGAGGAGCAAATTTAGGAATTAATTCGTTTTGTCGAGCTGACTAGCAACGGATATTGATTTTAAAAGATTTTTTTCAAATTTCACCACTGTCTTCTTTTTCATTATATTTATTACAAAGCTTGAAGACTATGAATCAGTAAAAATATCGATGTTTTAGATATATTTACTGATTTATAGTCTTCAAGCTTTTTAATAAATTTATTGATTTTATCAATATAAATGAAAAAACTAGAGAAGGATAACTTTAGAAATACTACAAAAACTTTCAAAAGATGGTTTGAATTTTCAGAAATGCCGCGGCCGAAGCTACAACAGCGGTTTTAATATGTCGGGAAAGGATCAAGGTGTTAAAATAAGACTCGAGAGAAATTTCTTTAGCTACATATGACCATGTGCACCTCACTCTTTGAACTCTTTTAATCTCAAAATTTATGCTGCAAAATTGTCGTCGAATATAGTAGATGTCTTTGATGTGATAATTAATATATATAATTATTAATACATGATTCTGTGGGCGGAACCACCGAAACACGTATACTATGCAAGAACCAAAAGTTTCGCGTTTGTTAAGAAAAGTGTATCCAGCACGAAAAAGTCAATTTTTTGCAGTAAGATAATAAATACATAATGTGAGTACAACGAAAATAGCTATGTCTACAGTTATTAAAGTTTTTTATTAAGTTTTCTTGATTGAAAAGCTGAAAATTCAATAATGGCTTCATCAAAATCGTGACCCGTCAAAATAGCACCAACAAAACATTTATTAATGAAATAAAGGCTATTGAAATTGTAAAAATTTAATAATGAAATAAAAAATTAAATGGTCAGATTGTAAGCAACTCTGCGAAGATATTGGAGACATTCTGTGTCGTCGTAAGTTTGAACTAGATTACGGAGACGTCGATTCAGTTGCACCTATTTAGCCTTCGATGCTTCCGGTTGTCTAGTGCCAGCCTGGAAACTGGCTATTTCAATCTCCACTTTATTCTGGTCGTTTCGAAACTGTCCAATGAGTTTGAAGACTGAGGGATGATGACACATTCTATTGTTTGTCGGAAGCTGCGATGCCATCGTTCCACCGAATTATTCGTTCGAGGCAAACCATCTAAAACATTCCAAAACAGGCAAAACATTCCATTGATCCATGGCAAACAGAGGTACTGCTCTGCGGTTCCTTCTTTGTTGTCCAATATAGTTGTCTTCCCAGTAATTGACAACTGTTTCCATTTCCCTTGGATTACTTTCTACCAACATTTCGAATTCATCTGTGACGTCAACACTTGGAACGAAGCTCAAGGTCAATACCATCTTGACGTGTACACGGAAGTTTTCGTCGTCACGATAGTTTTCAGCCAGATGAAGCTCCTGTACTTTCCTTCATAAACATTGGCTGAGAGGAAAAGGCATCCAACCAGTTGAACTGCTTGAAAGACATGTCTCACAGCATTCCGACTAGCTTTTTCGACGTCTGCCATCATACTTAGCGGGTTAAGTATTGGCTTTTGTTGACAAACTTTCTGGAAAACACGAATGTATGATGCCTCACTCTTGTCTTGTAGAAGAACCTAGATTAAAGGTAGGGCTGATTTATCAACCAATGCATGAATGGTGAAGACTTCGAAAAACATCTCTGGTGCCACTTTGAAAGTTCCATCCATGAACCAATGACGATGTTGCTCTAGATTCACGAGCTTTATTGGATTGACATCATCTTCTCCGGGATCCTACAGAATGAAATTCGAATTTCTCATAGTACTTATGAAAGCATCTGTGATGACAATTTTCGATGGTAGTTGAAATCGGATACGGCTACTGGATTTTCTTCCGTTTTCGTTCGATTGCCCTTTGAGATGCTGTATATGTAGGTAGTTGTTGTTCTGCCTCAAGTGAAATCCCTGCAGTGCTGTGTTGAATTATCTGACGAGGTTTCTCAACGCCCTCAGCAGCATGTCTCCGCATCTTTGCAACTGACTTGGCAGCTTCGTTCTTCGAAAAGTGAGCTGAATGACCATGCTCAGTAATCGCTGTTGCAGAATCTTCAACTACCTTCAATCTACAGTTGGCCTCGACACATCTCCACGATGCACTTCCATCAACATTGACTCTCTCCTTGCGATAGCGAAATCCGTCGTTTAATAGTAACTCTTTTCCTTTCTGAGATTATTTTTTGGTACTTCCGTGTTATCTTACCCCCAAAAATTAAATTAAAAAAGAACACATATAATTATTATATTTATTTTCTAAATCACAGTTACAAACTCAGCAAATGTTTGTAAAGAGTTTGTAAATGGTCATCCAGGTGGCCAGAAAACCACAATGTCGTTGAGAATAGTGTCGAACACATCGGCACTGTTGCTTAGAACACGTTTGCGCCACATAAACTCACATAATCACATAAATCACAGATAGCCTTAATAAATTCATGTTCAATAATGTTCAATAACGTCATCAATAATGTATTCTCTCATTTTTTATATTGTTATTTTAATTGTATTTTATAATTTAATTTTTGGGGGTAAGATAACACGGAAGTACCTATTTTTCCATAGTTAGTTGTTGAGGTCGATAAATTGAATTGAATTAATTTAACTTTGACATTGCTTGCATTATTTAGACATCCTTATCCAATATAACATGTTTAGATTTCCTTTGTCTCCTTAATTTCAGTGGTAACACTTATAGATTAGTTGATTGTAATTTTGTTTTACCTTTACCTGTTATTCTCCACTCAATTGTACCGATACAGAGGTGATTTGGATACGTTTCAATAATTTCAGATTTTTGTATTTCATTACTAAATGTTGACAATTCTAATAAAATGAGTTGTTTTGTCGGGCTATTTTAAGGCGGTACCCATGAAAATTAATTTCCTTGTTAAATCCGCTTCAATAGATAATGTGATGTTAGTCGCAATAACTTTGCAAGTATTAATTTCTGAATTCATAACAATTTATTCCAAATCAATATTTATTTCAATATGCAAATTGATGTCATCATCAATCTCCCTTATCTATTCAAACAAATTAAGAGACAATAATTTCAATATCATTGAACCGAGCTATTTATAACTGCATTCAGTAAAATATTTTAAAAATAAACTTCACATTCTATTGTAGAATTTCTTATTTTACAATTGAATTTTATAATTTCTGGATAAATTTTTCAATTTATATGTTTTGAATATTTTCAATTCTTAAATGCTTAAATTTCTGTTTTTCCCGTACTAGGTTAAAGTGTCATTATTTTCTTCAAATATAAATACTGTGTTTGGGTCTATATTCATATTTTCATGGCTTAGGTATTCAAGTATTCCTTGGGGGGGGGGGGGGGTCACCTTTATTCTGCAAATCATCAACAACAGGTTGATTCTAAAATGACTTTAAAGGAAATGTAATTGTACATAAGATTCAACTTCTTAATATTTGGTCTGGTTGATCTTTGCTAGATAAATTCATATGTTTAAAATAATGACCTTTGACCTTCACATCGACTTTAAATGCGATGATAAAGAATGATTGGTGTAGATCATGAAATTGTGAATATTGGCAATTCACAATTTGTAATTTTATATAGAAAAGTTTTATAAATAAACTACTGGAAAGTATATATACTTCATAGATGATTTGTCGTGCACTTTGAGCTGAAACAATAACAGTAAATAATTTGATCTATATTTTTGATTCTATATATATTCATTGAGGTATTTAATTTTGTTTTAGGTACAATTTCGGGAGAGTTTTCGTCATCGAAAAGAATGGATCTTTGGGAATTTTCGAGCTTAATAAAGAAATGAATCACTGGGAACTTAACCAGTGCTTGCTTATCGATGTGACAGGGGGGCTTCCGATTTCTGATTTATGTTGTGATTCAAATTTGCTTCGACTATGGATTGGTTCATCGACTTCGTGCTGCATTTTGGATCTCTCTGGCCTTGATACATTAAAAAAGTAATTTTCATTTTAATTAGCATTTACAATATTATGGCTCCACTATTAAAGAACTCGTTTGAAATTTCATACGTTTGAATTCTAAAATAATTCCTAGTACGTTAATTTCCACGCGTGTTTTGTCCCGTGCTTCAAAATATCATTTGGTTTAGATTTTTAAAAGTTTTTATTTTATAATATTTAATAAATTCCTTCAGTGTAATTTAATCAAGCCACCTTGTTTTAATTTTTCAAAAATTTACTGTATCTTTGGTCACAGATGACCACTGTGGCTTATTGAGAAGACAAGTCAAAATGTTTAAGGTAATGAAATAAAAATGTAGAATAAAGAAATTATATAATCCACTAGGACCTCGATATTTAATGACTGATGTTGGATTGTTTGTGTGTGTAATGAACTGAAGTGTGTATGTATGTAATCGGTATCAAAATAATGGTTAAACGACTAATACTCCATTTTCTAGATTATGCAATTGGAAGCATTATAAATAGTATTACAATTTCATGTTCTGGTTGGAAATTTATTAAATGTAAATAAATATTGTTATTTAATGTTTTT